>LUCG01274604.1:0-25925 GCA_001633085.1 Carthamus tinctorius | reverse complement strand
AGTACTCGCTACAAGGGGGTCGGCCGACCTAGGAACGAGTAGCGAGTTTTGCAACCTTGGTTTTGTTGGAATCTAAACTCCATTTTTGGTTTTTAGATATCTCGGCTTACTTTGTTATTCTGTTGCTTCCAGATGATAGTTTAATTTTATCCTTCAATTAGTTGTCAATATGTAATGGAGCAGTATAAAATTAATAGGCTGTTTGCTATCATTTTTTCATTAAGCCATATATGGCTTAACTTCTTGTATGAGGGATGGTTGGATAAGATCTAGAATTAATTTGTTTGAGGTGGCTTAACTTGGACAAGTGATGGGTCTTTGTTTAATCCATATAGCTATTTTCGGTTAACGACTTAACAATTAAGCCGTAAAGAAGCTCTCTTGAATGTCTATGTGAATAAGCATTCTAGCATCCTTGACCATTAGGCTCATTAAGCTGTAAGCAGTAAGCAGTAAGTAAACATCCCCTTAGGCACATTAAAGTGTGTGAACTAGGTGAAGTAGTTCTTTTTTTGAAGTTTGTAGTTTTGAAACTATAAATAATGGTGTGTATTCATATTTTTTTGGAAGTTAGTATTTTGCTTTCTGCTTTTTTTTTTCTTCATAGCCTTGATTTTGGTTCCCCTAGGGCTAGAACATGTTTATAATGGCCCCTTATTATGATCTGAAAATGGGTTGCTTTAAGTTATCTTTTTCTCAAAATATGATCAATACCAAACCTAAAGAAGTGGTTATAAAATCAATAGTTTTTAGTGGAGGTTATGTGTTTTTTGATTGGAAGTATGTTTATAATGCAGATGGACCCCAAGTTCTTGAGGAACCAGAGGTATGCAAGGAAGCACAACAAGCAGAGTGGTGAAATTTCTGCAGAAGAATAGATGTTTTTAGGGTCTGGTTTTTGATCTTTCTGTCTGGATTTTTGTTATCAATCAGAACTGCTATTTTCTCATGTGACCTTTGAATCTAGTTTTGATTCTATATGACATTGTGGTTCTCATTTTGTGTTTGACTATGAAATTAATTATTTCTTGAGATCATTCATTCCAATCCTTCAAGATTCTAGCAATAATCTTCTTTCATCAAATAGTTGTTTCATTATGTTAGGGGTTGTATCATGTATGTTTGCCTCTTAATAGTCATTTCTTAATTCTTAAGAGTTCCATCTGAGTTGCTAAGTGGTGAATTTTGTTTGGCAAATAAAAAGTCTACCTCTTAAATCTCTTAATGGTTCTTAAACTTTTCGAATGATTTGCTATCTTGAATCTTTCTTGACCATTTAGCACCCTAATTTCATTACCAAAAAATAATATTTCATTTTGTACGATATCATAATTCATTTTGTACTATATCATAAGAGTCTGTTAATCATTTTTTTTCCAAAAAAAATAATTCATTTTGTACTATATCATAAGAGTCTGTTAATCATTTTTTTTCCAAAAAAAATACAGTCTTTTTTGACAACTACTTGATCATTTTGCACCAAATGATACAATAATTGTTCAACAACCCCTATAAAAGGCTAAACACACCACCTTTTTCGGGAAGCCTATGAAAATAATGTTGTTTTTATTCACATTCTTTGACCCACTGTGTTGTTGGAGAACTTGTTTAGTGTTTATCCAATTTGTGTTTGTATATCAAGTTGTGGAATGTATGTGATAATGCAATGTAAATTGATTTTGCATTTGGGTGGTAATGTTTCTATCTATTACGTTTATTGTTACGTCTTGTGGGTTGAAAAAAGAGAATGAATATGTAGTTCAATCTCATAAATTTGTTAAGTTATTTTTTTATTAATTGATTATTGTTGTCTTTTTATTAATTGATTATTATAAAACAAATAAATGTTAATATGTACAAGTTCTGTGAAGTTCCATGAAAATGCCAATCATGACCGTGAGATTACAAATCGTGTGAAATTTCATAAAATGCCAACCATGCCTTTAGGATTTCAAATCCTGAAAAGTATTTATACATGAACATAAAGTTGGGATGAAATTTAATTCCAACACATTCCGAATTCAATCTAATCTTCCAAAGCTTTAATTGAATCTTGGGATAGGAATGAAATTCAACTCCAAATTTTTTCGAATCGAATTCAATCTAAACCTACAAACCAAACGAAAGGTATTCTTTTTAAGTATTTTCGAGTAAAAGATATATGATTGAGAAGTCATGGGAGCTATAATGATTGTGTTTGAGGAGATGCATAATTTTCAATTATGTATTTATAAATATTGCAACCTTTAAGGGCGCCTAAATAAGGACATAAAACAATTTGAAGGTTGTATTAAGTGTGTTTGGTACGTGATACATGACGAATATATCATATGATAAAAAAATCTTTGTGCTTTTTTGGTGCAACTTTAAAATTAAGACATGGCATGGCCACAAGAAACATACCTTTTTGGTCCCAAGTCATTAAAACCTTGCAAAATCTTACACTTTCTTTCACCCTTTAATTCCTTTTTTGTTCATTAAGTCCCGTCCCTTCTTGTATTATCATGTCCTCTATACGATCAAGTGTGAGCTGAACCTGGTTGATTTAATTGTTACTCAAAATATCAACGTTTCTTGAAAATATTTTGTTTGACAATGACATGATTCATTTTTTCAATATTTACTAATCTTCCAAACTACGAGTACAAGGTAGCATAAGCAAAAGGGGTACTAAGCCTTCTATGAAGATGCATAAGAAAGAATTTGTATGTTCAAAGATAACTAACTATAGATGGTATTTTATGATTAGGAACACATACGAGACCAATTATACAGAGTATGCCAACAAACATAACTATCACTGATATTAGTATATTCTTCTGCTTTACTGATTTTGATTCTTACAGAAATATGAGATCGGATGTTTGCCTTCCATATTGGATCGAGTCTCCACTTAGACCGCACTTACTCGTTCGGTTTTGAAATGACTAATCTCAGTATTCAGTAACATACCCTTAAACGGTCGGACGATAAATCGATAGCCCTAAAATTTTTGCTACTTTAGTTTTGATTAAAAATGTAATTAGGCTAAACCTTGAGGTTATTTATGTAAATACCTGCAATTATTCCCTTTTTACCATTATTATCTTCAGCAAGCATAGTCGGGGGAAAACTTTTTCCCACAGAGAGAAAAGAAGCTTTACTTCTTCTTCTCTCAATAGCGTGTTTTAGGGTTTCTTCGCCATTGATTTTCTGCGATTTATCGCATGCTTCTGTTTGTCTCTATTCAATTCTTCTCACTCCTTATCCCTCTATTGAATTCTTATCGGAAAACCCTAACTTCTGTTTGTCTCTATTGAATTCTTGGTGAATTTGGTGGAACTAAGCTGTGATGGGTGCACCGGAGAAGTTGACTACTTCTAACAACAATTCGATGCAGGTATGTTAGTTGCTTAATCGTTCTTGTGTTATTCTTGATTATGTGTTGATATCGTTGTTTAATTTTGGAGTTATTTAAAGTTCGTATGCTGTCGATTTTGAGGTTGGCTGAATTGTTTTTTTTATAGATAAATGTAGGCGATATTATGTAATTGATGTTGCAAGTTAGTTAAAGATGAGGTTAATTGGTCCTGCTGAGTTAAGGTTTTCTTTAATTGGAACCTAGGGAGGTAGTCAATTTGGGGGTTTTTGTAAGGTTAGATTTAAGGTTTTAAGGGCAGTGTGTTTTTCTGACTATTACTCTTGAGATGTAAAATGGAATGCATTTAATAGGTTTTGTGTAATTTGTATTTTAATGTGTAGTTGATGATAGGATCTGTGGTCTGATCAATCTATAATTTACACTTCAGAACCTGTTTAATGACACATTATATACAAGTAACATCTCAAGAATAATCGTTAGGAAAACACAGAGTTTAGACTTGAAATCTGGCATTGTAAAAACTCCCAGTTCCTTCTAGGGATAAAAATGAAAAGAAAATTAGAAACCTAAACTCTGGCCTTGTGTGCAAATTGATTACCTCCACAGGTTTTCAATTAACAAAATACTTAACTAATCAATCTCCACATGGAGGGCCAACTCGAGTAATCTAGAACTAAGTTGACATAAAGAATTCTATCATATCGCCTACATGTCTCAACTGTTGGTTGACCATAAAGATAGATAATAGATGAACATAAATTAACTCTAAATGAAGTTGAGTTGCATTGATCAATTTGTTTTGAATGCTGGAGTTCAATTCTCCCTTTACCTAGGTTGTCTTTTATTAGGTCCGTGTGCAATCAATTGCCTGTTTTCTTATCAAAATGAAGGTCAATGCTGCCAATTTATGGTTGATTGTGTGGATTTGTATCATTATCATTACTTACCAAGATTCTGTTTTATTTGGTTTAACTAATATTTCAAGAGAGCTCAAGTGTAAACATGGTTATAAACTGAGGGGTGCTACGTGTCTATTTGGTAGGAGAAGTGCTACGTGTCTGTTTGGTAGAAGCAGCAATCAAATATGCTTTTTCTCTAAAGTACATAAGGAGGTGAAACAGTGTAATTTAGGCAAGTAATCAAGAGTATGTGCATGTAGCAATCCCGAAGTGGTATGCATCATTCAAGTAGGCATGTGCTATAATACATGCCAATTTTGTGAATCCTTCCCTTCTATTTATGCTTAATTTCATTTTGCATCTGATTTGGTGTTGGGTTACAAAATAGCAAAACCAGTAAGGTCTTGTTTCTAGTTGACACTGTGTTGATATGGCATGGTCCTCGTTAATTTTTAATCTCTGTATTGGTAATTAGCTTAAATAACTTGATCGCAAAGTTAGCAAAATTAGCTTGAAATAATTTGTTTTGGATTGTACCTTGTTAGTCTCTTAACTATTAATTTGATGACTGTTTTGGTCTTTGAGATTATTAAATAGGTTTCTTAGAGCGTATTAGTTCTTTAACATTCCAAGCCCATGTTTTTGGTCTGGATGTGACAGCACTTGCGAAGGTCTCTTATTTATACATGATTTTTTCCCTCCTCCCTCCAAATGAATAAATAAATATACAGAAGACTTTAATTTGATCATGAGAGGTATAGTATATCTATCTTCTTAAGATGCTGTTTTGCTTTTATCGTTTTTACTGTAGATTTTTGTCCTGTTCTTTAGGATCAATAATATAAAGTAGCATGGCTTCATCCTGACTGTTAAATTTTATAAATGATAGCGTGTCAAGGTATATCGACTCAATGACGATGGGAAATGGGATGATCAAGGGACTGGTCATGTCACTGTTGACTATTTGGAGGTCCATCTTTATCCTCTGGCTTTTATATTGTAATATTTTTAATTCATGATACTTTGTGACTGAAGACTAGTTAGACATTTTTAATCTCAATCTGTACAACAGAGGTCGTCTGAAGAGTTGAGCTTGTTTGTCATTGATGAAGAAGATAATGAAACACTGCTTGTGCATCGTATTAGCTCCGACGATATATATAGGAAGCAAGAAGGTATTTTAAAATTTTGAAATGTATTTCTCATTGTCTTTTCATTGTTTTGTGGTTATACACTGTTCACCTTACGTGTCTCTTGTGCCTGCTAGCCAAAACATTTAAATGTTTTGTAGTTTTCTGTTTGTGATTATATTTCTTTGTTATTCAGATACAATAATTTCTTGGAGGGATTCAGAGTATTCAAGTGACCTAGCTCTTAGCTTTCAGGAGACTACAGGGTGTTCGTATATATGGTACCTACTAAATATATATCTTATTTCTTTCCTTTCTTTGTAAGTACTTTGATTATGCATATGATTAGTGTATTAATTTACAATATATTTTACCCAGGGACCATATTTGCAATATTCAGCGCAATCTGCATTTTGATACTCTCCGCAGTAAGCATTTGTGGTTTTATTTTATACGTATTGTAGATATCGTCTTCATCATTGATTGGTTTAAGCAAGTATGGTTTTTTCCATTTTCAGTCTTCCATGTGAAATTGGTTGTCTTTTATATTTATCTTCGGTTATTTCTATCTTCTGGCAGCTTGCTTATTCATGGAAAGTGTTTAGCCTTCATTTCTATACAATCCTGAACTGTACCAACAAGGATTTCTTTATGCTACTTATACATGAACTTCTGGACTAAAATTGTATTGTATGTCGAACGCACTTCCTTTTTCTTTTCATCTTCTCATTCTTTTCTCTTCTCTACACAATGATTGTTCTGCATTCAGATTTCTAGGTGAACACTTAATTCGTTCTTCATTCCTTGCACCCATTGTTGCCATTGATGTGCCTCATCAATGTTGTGTATTGCAAGGCACATTCTTGCCTTTTCTGGTGAAGATAACAAAATCAACTGTGGAACTTTTGAACCTAGGACTTCAGTTTTTGAGTGTTCTTATTATCACCATGGATTTCAAGCAGCATGTTTGCTAGGCTACTATTGTTATCTTTCTATCATTGTTCTCTAGCACCCCCACTAGTCTTAACGGAAACCAGCTGCCAGCTAAGATCAACATTAATCGTTAGTATAATTGAAATGTTTCTTAAGAGACTTAGTTCCCATATAGTTTGAGTTTTGAGAGGCGATGCAAGATGTGGTGCCCCATATTTACCTACTTGAGTAATGGAGAGACTTGGTTCTTATATAGATTGATTTTGGCATGGTAAGATGATCTTGAATATGGGCTGATGGATTTATTCTACCAATAAACGAGGCAGGTCACCTTCCAATAGGCCATCTTTTTATTTTTGTACCTTTGCAATGCAGCATGATGTAGAATTTTGTCGTAAACTGAGAATAGAAATTTAAATAAATTTTTACTAGAAAAGAAAACCTGGTTATGTTTGACATACATTACTAAATATGCTAAACTGTTCTATTATTATGATATAGATTAATTCTCAAGCCACCCCCAATTATACCCACTCTCTGAAAATTTAACTCACCTTTCTACACTATACAACAAGAGAACAAGCAAGAAAACTATCAAATACTTAAAGGTGCATTTGATTGGTGCGATTTGAAACCAAAGCCTTAGTTGCTCTACCTATGTGGGAGTGGGACATGTTTTCAGCAAAAATTCTAAGCAAAACATGACTCTTAGTGCATTACTGATTTGTACTTAATGCTTTATAGACACTGTACCTTGAAATTTGTTGGTTTTGGAGAGTTCTACCTAAATGCTTTATAAGATAACCTGGACGAGGTTTTTAACCTTTCATAGTTATAACCTATAATGGTCCTTAGAGCAGATTATTGTACATGTTGGTTTGTAGATAATGATTTCATAACCTTCCCTTAGATTTTTTTCCCTGTGTATATAGATTCTAATTTTTCTCTGGGCGAGACTGTGATCAGCACTTCTCCGTCTTTAATCATCATTGTAGTCTGATACTTCAAACGCAGTTCTTTTTTGTTTATATTCTTATTTAAACCGTCCCAATGCGTCATCAAAAGCTGTTAGGCAGGTAGAACCGGCAGCACTACCTCTAGTTTTGAATTTTTCATAAGAACTATATTCTGATGTGTTAATTCTAAATAAATTCTACTCATCTAGTGATTTATTTTATGCTTGAAAGGCTGTGCCAAAAGGTCGATGCTGGAATAAGCAATTCCCTAATATTTGTCAAACTTGATTTCTCTGCACTATGATTTTTTTTTGCTGGTATTGCTTAAAGATCGTCTTGAATAGATGATAGCAACCTTCATGGTGGCATGCAGTTGATTTTTGTACGTGCTGTTTCTGCAGATGAGACATCATATCATGGGGCTAACAATGAGTTGAGGGAGTTGCCTGCAGTAGAACTATCGACCCTTCCTTCAATACTTAAGGTTCAGACTAAAATGCACGTCTGTTTGTTTGTCAGTATATTCAAACTATATCTGTTCTAGGGGATTGTTTTCATTGAGACTCAAAATTTTGTTAGCACATTTCTGTTGAAAACTTTACTGTTTAATTTTGTTTTGTGAACTTGGTGTTTTTCCTGTATTTTTTTAGACCTGGTGTTGAATGATATTCATTTTGCAGGTTGTGGTTGACAGTAGTGTTACAGATCAATTGTGCGTAACAGAGCTCATACTCCATGACGTATGTTACTCCTACTCTCCCTCTAATGGATAGGACTAAGAAGATATACATGTCTGCTGTTAACATTGAAATTTATAGCCCTTGAGACACTGGTGCGGTGTATTACCTAAAAGTATAATAACGCGTACTTAATTGTGAGGAAAACAATTAAAGAACAATACATGCGGAAATGGATGATTGATTTGAGTTGGAAGGAATTTTAGCAGTGTATCTTCGCTGTTTTGTGCCACAAGGCAGTTACGTTTGACATATGATATGCAGTAGGTATTTGTTTGTTGTTATTCATTGTTCATGCCTTGTACCATAAATGGGAGAAGTAGGAAAGCGTATAGTGGCAAAACAAAGGGGAGACGGCTAAGAGAGAATAATTTAGGGCATAGTGTCAAACTTTGACAAAAAAAATGAACAAACCAAGTGAAATGAAATAAAAAATTATTTTGATCTAGTTATTGGTGCGATGTGACTGCAACCTTTTTGGAGGTCAACAAAAGGTATAGCAAAAATTGAAGGCATATATACTATACTCAAGGTATTCATCTGTCTAGAATCAGGAAGGAATCACAAGGGAGCGACATTTCTATTGCCCTATCACCGTGTGTGAGGATGTGGACTGCAGCTATTGAAATACCTAGAACTAACAAAATGAAGAAAACATGAATAGAAGCCTCACGTAGACATCACTAAATATAGATCCAATTGATACATGCATATGTGTACACAAACACACATGTATGTATATATTATCTATGTACATGTACATGCACATATGATACCTCTGTGTGTATACTTTAATATGTACTACTTCCATTATTATTTGATTACAAGAATGAATGCACCGATAGGTTATAGTGTCTAAACCCAAATATTTCATGCTATCGCATGAAAGATCGGATTCCATCAAACAATCAAACCCAAATTTAAGATCTTCATAAAAAAGAATTGCTACCAGGAAGAACATTATCATAGTAGGGTAGTACATAATACTCCCTTGGCACCCATATGAACTTCCTCCTTCCCTTGATGGAGTGTAAGATTTCTAAATAAATACTCTCTTTGCGCTGCTACTTGCATGCTTGAATATACAACCACACTTGTATGTTATATAATTAAAAGAAGAATGCTACAAAGATGCTTGATACAAATTTATTATGTAACTCCAGTTGAAGTGCATGAGATTAGCAGTAAGTTTTTTACTCTATTTGCATGATACGGGGATACAACCTGCGCACGTTGTATACTAAGCTGGGATGTTAACTGTCTTTATTAATCTTGGATGTTGATGCAATATTTTCTCTTGATATCTATTACAGTTAATACTCATCCTTCGTTTATTTTACTAATTTTATGGTTTGTGCTTTGTAATTATTTAGAAACTTTGTAGCTTGTAAGAGTGCTTGGACTTACAACGTTTCTTGAATTTATAATATGAACAGCAAAATTTTCTCCGGAAGTTGATGGATTTGTTTAGAGTATGCGAAGATTTGGAAAACAAGGATGGCCTTCATATGATATACAAAATTGTCAAAGGGATCAGTTAATACCGAAACTTTTCTAGTTTTTCATTACTTATCAAGAATTAATTTCATATTGTCTTTTAAAACTGATGATTTTGTTGCTTTCTTTTCAGTTCTACTCAACAGTCCTCAAATCTTTGAGAAAATATTTGGTGATGAATTAATTATGGATATTATTGGATGTCTCGAATGTAAGTTGTTCTGATGCCATTCCTGATCAGATCCTTTTGTTTATACTGAAAGAAAAAAAATCTTTTTGTAAAGTTGATTGTGCTTACTATCTTCTGTTGCCAAAGACTCCTGAAACAATTCTGCTATGCTTATGCATACTGTCTTTTGATGCCTTTATATTCTATCTTCATTGGTGTTCTACTGTATTACAATTTATTGGAATAACTATGTTCTTCTTCTGAACCGGCTCTTGTACATGTAAAATTCCTCTCTACATTGTGACACTATTCCATATTCAGATTTCAGGGAATATCTATGCTGTCTTTTGATGCCCCCGTATTCCTTCCACTATTTGACTTTGTTTTCCACTTTTCCTTTGGTTCTAATATCTTGCTTTCTTGATCATTTATCCTATTTATAGCTCAATATTATCGGTGAAGGCTACATCACATTCAAAAATTCACAGAATAAGCACTTATGAATGAACTTTCATTCAATTGTGCAGCGAGGCTAATGAAGATAAAGATCAAAGTGGAAGTGAATAGGAACTTACTTGAGCTTCTTATCCTAAGATAAGCCTCTTTAGGTCCTTGCAGCAACATAACACGATCTCTATCGCATGACCTTAAGAACCTTCATCACCATGATCCTTATTTCAGATTACGATTCTTGCTAGGACTCGAATTCACTCCTCTATGTTTTGAGTTTTCGTATTTTCAAGGACAATANATCAAAGTGGGGGGGGGGGGTATGATTCCCTGCTGATGTGCTGCTTCTAAGATAAACATTCTTGCATTTTCTTGACTTTCAGCCTGCACTCCCTTCATTTTGGTGTTGTTTTTGTCGATTGTTCATTTCTGTCTTTGCCTTTCATCCCTGCAGTGCTCACTTTATTTTGAGATGTATGTAGGCCTCCTCTACCCTGGAGGGTAGAGCGGTTGTTTCTGTGAGATCGCTAACTTGCAAATGTGTGTGCGAAAAAGAAAGCTATTAAGGCTAGGTGCTTAAAAGAAAAGAATGAAAGAATTGGAAAAAGGAAAAAAAATTAAGGCTAGAGGTAAAAATGAGAAGACTACCAAAAAATCTAAAGTAGGCCCTCACCCTCAACTTCTCAAGGTCCCTAGCTTCCATATAGACTAGCTACAGGTCACCACCTCTAGACTGCTGCGGTACTCCCTTCATCCTATGTCTCCACAAACTCATCCCACTTCCTCCTTGGCCTAGCTACAGTCACCAACTCTTCGTTGCTCCTGCGACCGTCACTCTTTCTATAGACATGCTCAAATCACTGCATTCTTCCTTCTCAATGGAGTTGGTCATTGTATTTTAATCTATATAAAGTACATATTTTTGTTCAGAATTTAATGGGTTGTCACACCTTTTAGTAAATGAAAAATAGTGTGATATTGTTTGAACATCTACTGTGGTGAACACATAAATATACACACGGGTCACTTTGTCCAAACTGATAGGTTTTCTGTCTCTTTTGGATTTTTTTTGAACAGTTAGTGGTAGACCCTATACCCTTTGGATGTTACTAGCTTCTGAATCTCTTTAACCATACCAAGGAAGCCAATCCTTGTTTGCATGTGTGGTTTGTTGTTGTTTTTATATCACAACTCATGATTAGACCGCTTTGTATTGGTCTGCAGATGACATGGAGATACCTCACATCCATCATCGCGACTTTCTTAAAGAACATGTTGTCTTCAAGGAGGTATATATTCTTACCTTGTTTGTATCCGACATAACTGGTTTGGAACCTTGTGCTAAGTATGAAAGGAAGATGTTTAATGATGTGCGTAAATTTAAATGTTCTTTTTAATCATTCTGTGATTTATATTATGACTATAATCTTCATTTATGTAGGCCATACCAATTAAGGATCCCCTAGCCTTGTCAAAGATACATCAGACATACAGAATTGGTTATCTGAAGGTTTGAACCTTACTTACGGTGCTAACAGATTAGCTGCTACTATTTGTCATGGAATTCTCATTTATGGTACTCTTTTAGGATGTTGTGTTGCCTAGGGTATTGGATGAGGCCACACTTGCAAGCCTTAATTCTATGATTCATTCGAATAATGGAATGGTGAGACAATCACATCTCACTCTTCATATTTTATGTCTTAATTTTTATCTTATATCTGACATCACTTTTCTGGGCAGGTTGTCACTTTATTGAAAGATGATAGCACCTTTATTAAGGAGTTGTTTGCAAGGTTAAAATCCCCTAGCACGTCTCCTGATTCCAAGAGAAATTTGGTAAGTGATGCTTCTTGATGCTTTCTAATTGAAGCACTTTAGAAGCAAATGCATTATTGATGTCCAAATCGGAAGTTGGATATATATGTTGTTACAACTGTTGTTTCCTCACCTCTTTCTTTTCCTTATCGATTTTAGTCATTGGTAGAAAACTTGGTGCACCCTTGCTATACTATGAGCAGATGATTACTGTTAACAAAAGTTTCTTTGATAAAGATTTATGCTTGTCAATCTGTAGGTATTTTTTTTGCAAGAGTTTTGTAGCCTAAGCAAGAGCTTGCAGATGGTTCAGCAACTCCGGCTATTTAGGTATGGATGCTGATTTCGTTTCCATCCTGACAGCATGTATGAATCTTGAACTTCTAATGAGGGATTGAGTTTTTGTATACCTGTAGAGATCTAGTGAATGAAGGCATATATGGTGTTATTACTGATATTTTGCAGAATGAAGATAAGAAGCTTATTCTGACTGGGTAATCAATTTGTATCTGAATTTGTTTCATGCTTTTCATTTCACGTGGCACATGGATTAATACTTGGTAGATGAATCTTATGGATGCAGGACAGACATCCTCATTTTCTCAGTGAACCAGGATCAAACCATGTTGCGTTCTTACGTTAATCGGCAGGAGGGTGCACCATTACTTGGACTCTTGGTATGTCAGATGCTATATCTATGGTTATTTGATTGTCATTGTGTGTATATATGGTTTGTTAATATCTTTTTTGTATACTACATTTTCTCTTGCTTGTTCCTGCTCTTCTTTCTTTTGGTAAAAAGACAGCAATAAGACTACATTTTGGAAGATGTATATGCCAACCTCAAGTTTTGTGTTTGAGTTGGAGTTGCTTAGCAGTCACTTTGTTCAGTAGTGCTAGTGGAAGCTCATGGAATTTGTTATTTGTTTTGTTATTGTACAACTATGTCGGTGAGGAGTGTGCCTAATACAGGTATATTGAGAAGATGACATGGTGGTAGGTTTGTTACAGGTGAAAGGGATGCTTACGGATTTTGGGGATGATATGCACTGCCAGTTCCTTGAAATAATTCGAAGTCTCCTGGATTCTTTTTCTTCAGGAGGACAGGTTAGACTACTTTAACTATTTGTCAAGATATTTTGTCCAATGTATATCCTTCTTTTGCTTTTACTAGATGTGATGTTCGTTAAAGGTTTTCTAATATTTTAATAGAAGTCCAGTGCTCACTGTGTGCCAAAGAACAAGGAGAAAATGAGCAAAAAACAGAAAATGTGTCCTTTTAAGGTGCAGAAGGCTCTTTGTCGCCACAATCACAATACACAAAAGTTGCTGATTGTCTTGTTCAATGTTTATATTAATGTAAATATGGAAGTGCAAGACAAAGAAGTTTCTAAAACCCACAAAATTACAACTGAAAAGATATAGACTTGTCTATTTAAGGCACCCTAGGTATAGCATCCATAGGCGTTGATAGTAGACACTCAAATTGGGATGGTTACTTGATACCTTATTGGTTGACAATTTCTTGTTACATGCACTGAGCTCTTAGAATGTTATTGCGCTTATACAAATCTCAGCAAATGCAAAGTCTATAATTGTGATTGATTTGAAGTTGCTAAATATCTACTAAGAACTAAATTTCCACTTAGTGGAGTAGGTGTCTAAATGGACACATGGTTAATTATGCCAAACTCACCAAGAAGTTCTATGTTTAAAATGTTGATGAGTTCTAGTGTAGATCTGTTGTTCAAAGATCAATCACATGCCAATATACCACACAAGTTTTTACTAGCAAATAGTGAATGCATTTTTACCTGTTGATGATAATTCAGTTCATTTGAAATATGGTCTTTTTGCTTACTTTTAGCCATCTATAATTCTAACTGTCATTTGTTGTCGTCCCACGATAATCAAGATCAGATCCTGATTCAGTTCCCTGCTTTCTTTTGCAGAAAAAGGTAAAAGTGGGGTACATATTGGACAAACTTATGAGCAATGCTTTATGTATGACGGTATAAAAATTATCGAAAAGACTGCCTTATAAGGGTCCCTTATTTGTGACAGTTATAAAATTTGTTGTAAAGACTGCTTTATAAAGGTCAGCTTACGTTTGAAGGACTGATGGTATGGCTATTATCATAAGATTAGTCATTTGCATAAACGTCCAAAATCCCCCATTCTTGAGTGATCTTCTGTTTTTTACAGTTGTTTATATGGTTTGCATTTCATGCATGGTTGGAATACAAAAATTTGGCTGCATTTTTGTTGTGAGGAATGGGTGCATGATATGTGGACACTTACTTTTCAGTTATAAAATGGGGAGGCATACATGAGTTCATTTATGCATTTACAATTGTTTAAAGCAAAGCAACAAAAACAGGTTATCTTCATAGATCTTCAATAACAAATTTAGTCTAATGAATCTGAAAGTTGAGTCCATACGACTGTGGTGTGTTTTGATGTACTATATTTTTATTGCCAACAAAATAGCGCCAGTTACTGTGATGTTTAGTTTGTTTCTTCAGTTTGAATTCAACCCTTTGATGTGATTTTGTTGCAGAGAGATGGCATTGTTGAAATTTTCTATGAGAGGCACTTGGATCAACTTATCAATGTTATAACGTCATCATGCCCTCCAGCCGATGCTGCCATGGCTGATCATAGATCCAAGAATTCAAATGGAAATCACGGCATTCAAACCAACACCAAGCCTGAAATACTTTTAAACATATGTGATCTCCTATGCTTCTGCGTTCTGCATCATCCTTATAGAATAAAGTACTCAAGTAATCCCTCCTTTGTAATTTAGACTGAATTACTCCGTTTGAAATGTATAGAAATTTGAATTTTTATTCTGGTTTGCAGGTGCAACTTCTTGCTTAATGGTGTAGTGGATAAAGTCTTGTATCTGACTCGAAGAAAGGAAAAGTATCTTGTAGTTGCAGCAGTTCGTTTCGTTCGAACTCTAATCTCACACAATGTAAGTACAAGTTTTCTGCTTTTGGAATTTTATTAACTAAAATAAATAAGCGTCCTAATAGAGTGTTTTATTGGACCAAACAAAAAGCGTCCTATCTAAAGTGCTGCAAGAAGTTTTAGAACATTTTTCTAATAAAGCATCCTATTAATTATTTTATAGGAGACTCTTTGAAAACGGTTAATAGGGGCGCTTTAGTTTGGAAATTAGTTTCCTGTAAATTAGCTACTACGACACTTTATTTTGAAAATGTACTAAAAAACTTGTTATGGCACTCAAACACGTCCTACAAACTTATTGTAACACTTTTAGTAGGACGTTTGTTTTGTTTGGTCCTATAAACTTGGCCCCTATAAAACAGTCTAGTAGGACAGTTAATTATTTTAGGCGCCCTCTGAACTCGATTTTTGTTGTGGAGTCCATGATGATCTTATAGTTTTTTATTCCAAATGAACGCCTAATGAATGGATTCATGGGAATGAATTTACATAATATGTTCTCTGTTTTTGTTTTTATTGTGTGTGTAGGTCTTTTGTACTTGTCTAAGGTGATCTTTTGGTGATGTTTTACAGGATGAACATCTTATGAGTTATATTGCAAAGAACAACGTATTTAGACCGATTATTGATGTATTTATCAGTAATGGGAGTCGCTATAATTTGTTGAACTCTGCAGTTCTGGAGCTTTTTGAGCATATCCGTAAGGTATTTATTTGATGGATGATTTATAGTATGACATATGCATTGTAGCACGTGATTTGATACTTTGATGTCATAATGCAATTCTTGTAGGACAATTTGAAGATACTGCTGAAGTATTTAGTTGAATCCTTTTGGGCTCAGTTGGTCAAATTTGACAGTTTACCTTCCATTCAATCCCTCAAAGTTAGATATGATCAGGTTCTTTTCTGTATTCTCATCTAAACTTTGAATTTGTTATTTTTCATGTAGATATTTTTTGGTGACAAAAGGCTTGTTTGCAGGCCCAGGAGCATGCAACAAACCAAAATGACCAAGGTGCCCTTGACACTAGAAGACGTGTAGAAGAACGTGCTTTGGAGAAGGAAGAGGAGGATTATTTCAATGCAGATAGGTATGTGTCATTATGTTATCTTAAAAAATGTCTTGTTTTGGTAGCTTCCCCTGAACTTTGAGTATGTTAACAGTGACGAAGAAGATTCCACATCTGCATCGAGGCCTCGTACCACAAGGATACGTGCACAACCCGGTTTATCCAATGGATCTGATGCGAGCTGTCCATCGACGAGGTACATAATATCCTTTAATTTGACTCTTTCTAGTTTCTATCAGCTTTTTTTGGTAGACATGACATAACAACTGTTCAATGTTTGGTAAGACAGGACTGGTAAAATGACCAATTCACCCTTGATGAGTTGCTTATACCTTTTCTATATTTGGATTAATTTGTGTAATTTTTAAATATTATAATAAAATATACATTTTATATAATATCATTATAAAGTTTTCGTTATAATAAAATAAACATTTTATATAATATCATTATAAAGTTTTCGTTAAAACAATAAAAATGACACCAAAGTATGAAGTTTATGTAATCTCCAATTCTTATTTTATAGCTTTTCTATATTATGCTTTTATTATTAACATTTAATAAATTACATAAATTAACCAAAATAAAGAAAATGTATATAAATAATATTTTGAGAAGGATAAAGTGAAAATTTAAAGAGGATAAAAATACAATAAATAAAATTCAAAGAATGGATAAAATGCAAAGAGGGATATGTATTTGATGTTTTAGAAGGGTATTAAACTATATTTTGACGTTATATTGGTAAAATATAGGTTTGTTCCTTGGGGTGGGGGTGGAACACGCCTGTTTCACTTTGTTCTTGTCGGTTCCATATAAAAATCATGTCAAACGTGGAACAGTGATTCTTTTTCTGTTTTATTCTGTCCACTATACCAAACACACCCTATATTGAACTACCAATATGGAACATTTGTTAACACTTGGTTTTTCGTTTATGTTTATTTTTTGATCAATCTTTTCTTTGTCCAAAGGGCTGGTGGGCTGGTTGATTATGAAGACGATGAGGACGACGAAGACTATAAACCGCCACCAAGGAAACCGTTGGAAAAACCCGAAGACGATGAAGGAACTTTAGAACTTCGACTAAAAAGAAAACTTTTGGCTGCAAAGGAAGAACCTGACCTGCTAAAGAAGCGTCGGTTAGGAGGGAAAAGCCCCAAGTCAAAAGAACGTGTTTTTGCCACATTATGCTCGACTCTAAGTAATGCCGTATTACCTGCAAAACCAACAGATGCAAATGCAACAAATGACACGAAGGAAATGATCCTTGAAGAGAAAGGGTCGGTAAGCCAATCTGAGAATGGTAAGGCGGAAAACGAACCGGAAAAAGGAGTCACAGGCCAGTAGACGCTATTTGGATAAGTTTCATAATACCCGTAATGGAAACAGCTGCGGGATTATACGAAAACGAATCTTGATTCTTGAGTTATAGTATGCAAAAATGCCTGCATGTGTAAATCTGTTCCCTTTGGCGGCTGATAATGTTCTTCAACATAGAGATTAATGGCGGAAAAATGAGGACGATTTCTAACGAGATTCTTGAAGGCGTGAATCTGTCTTTCTGGGTACGTTGCTTATTCTTGATGCTTTCAGCCAATGTACAAACGCTCCGTTAAATGTAAAACTGAAAATTTTGGTTAGCTTTTATCAACGATCCTTTTCTTTTTTCTTCTCGTTGCAATGGGTTTCTGGAAATGTGAAGTGTTTAGTTACACCCATTTGGGTTGCAAGTTGTTTTGTGATGGGTTTGTGTGTAAAAAGGTGAAAAATGTTATGATTTAGGTAAAAAGATAGATATAGTTTAAGAAAGATGAAGTATATGTTGTAAATCAAAAGGCAAGTGAAAGAAATATTAGTTAGATTTGATTCATGAATCTTTGTTGGTGTTTTGGCTATATATTTTATGTTAAGATGGATGGTAAGAGCAAACTATGTTTGCATACTGAAGCAAGAAAGGTCTTCATACTCATTTCACATCTAAAAAATAAGTGGGGATGGTGAACCTCTTAAAGTTTCAGGGGACGATAAGAGGTTTTCAAACCTTTTCCTAAAAATTAATAAATAGTTTTTAAGTCAGCAATCCTCTTAATCTTCAGACTTAACAGGTTTTAAGAGGTATTTTTTGAAAAACAAATGACCTCTAAGTGTGATATGTTGGGTAGGTTAAGAGGTGTTTACCATAACCTTAGCGGGTATGTGCTTGTTGATTAAGCACATAAACGATCGAGAGACTTATTCGGTCAGAGACAAGGCAAGGACCGCGACTTACCCGGTAAGTGTAGAAAATGACTCTTACTTGATAAGTGCTTATATAGTTTAAGATACATACCAACAACCCATTTTCATGGCTAACGATGTCATTCAGTAAAGTAAAGGAAGGTTAATCTTTTATCGGTAAACACTTGCCTGGTAAAATATTGGTAAATAGTCCCTAGGTTTAATTTGGCTTCCAATATAGAAAACTAAGAGTTTGTTTGTTAGCAGCTTTGAGCGAGCTACTGAGCATAGTGGGACTTATACTTAATCCAGTTAGCTATATATGGATGTTATATGGATGTTTGGTAGTGGCTTAATGATATAGAATGTGACTTATTCAGTAATCTTCTAGGGAAGAGCTTTATGTAGAAAGCCAAGTTCTTTTTTTTGTTTTTTTTTTCAATTTTGTCTCTTCCAATTAAAAACATATTCCATCTATGATAAATCTTTTCAAACAAAAATCTTTCTGATCCATACAAACAGATTAATCTATATAAGATTTAATAGAAAATCAATAAAATAACCCTTAAGGCCATGCGTAGCGGGGCGAACGGGCTGGCGGGTTGGAGGCCGGCGGGTTGGCGGGCTCTGGCATTTTGGGTACGGTGCCGGCGGTTTCAGCGGGTTGGAGCTGGGGGCGGGCTAGCCACACCGCTGTGTTGTGTTAAATTAAATAGTGAGAGGGTTGGGAGGGTTGGGTACTAATCAGAGAGGGTTCCAGAGAGTTAATTGTAGGGTTGAAAAAAAGCTTATGTAGAAGCTGATGTGACAATGGGGTTGGAAAGGTTGAGAGGGTTGGATACGCATAGCCTAGGAACAAAACTATGTTTTTCTTTGTATGGTTTAAGTATGAAGGACAAGACGTAAGTTATACGATGAAAATAAATCTACAAGGACTAAAACTGTAAGTTTGAGGAAGTACAGGGATGAAAACAGCAAATTTTAAAAAAATGTAGTTTTCATAATCAGTATGCAATCTTTCCCATTCTTTCCCAATTTAGTAAATTAATTACTGGCTTTATTATTTTAATTTTAATTTTTAATTTTTAATTTATTTTATTAGTAATTAAAGTTTTTGAAAAGCACACTAGCACACAATATCTCTTCCCATAGCTTTATTCACGAAGTTTCCACCATTTTTCATATAAAAATGTTTTCAATTTAATTAAGTTTACTTTTTTATATAAAGTAACTTTTCTAAGAAATGGTGTTTATAATATTTATATAAATAAATATATGTTTTATATACTAGGGGGGCATAAACAAGTGTCACTTATATGTTCTATTATGCAATATGCATGATCTTTTAATATAAATGAATGGGTGTTAAATTTTAATTATTTTTTGTTATTTTTTTTTCTAAACTATTGAATATTGAATAATCCGACTATGCTTTTTAGAACACCATTGAAAGTGTATTCTATTTTGATAAATTTGTTTAAGAGAAAGTGATTGTTATAAAGTTTAACCTTATCTAAATCGAAACCCATCAAATCTATTCACGTTTCTCTTTGCAAAAAGTCTTGTTTTGCATACGCACAAATGACCTTTGGTCAGAACAGTCCTCCTACTTCTAGAAATTTGTTTACGATATTATACATGAATATGGAAGAGTTGAGAGTTTGAATGAGAACACTTGTGACTTATGCAAATACAAGAATATCTGGAAGCTCATCATTTTGATTTAAGTCACAGTTTTTGAAGGATAATAGGACCTGTAAAATTTTAAATAAATATTGACTTCTTTTAGAAATATTGAGCTATGCAAGACTTGAAATATTGAGCCATCCATGTCAAATCAAAATTCTAGAAACTTTGTAAGTGTAACTTTATTTTTATTTATTTACGCACTTATTTAACAATATGTTTATTTATTAATGAGTTCATATTGACTTTCTCTAAGGAATATTGAGCTATGAAGGATTAATAATTCACCAAACCATCCATGTCAGATTAAAATTCTAAAAACTTTGTATAGTTGTTTCACTCATTTGTAAGGTACCGTTGAATTTTGACGCAGTGGGAATACGCGGAACGGATCGACAAACGTCAAATCCAAAAGATAATGAGAATTACAAGCGTAAAACTCAAACAAACAAAGAGATAAACTCTAAATCACTCTCAAAGAGAAATTATATTAATAAACTGAACTGAATAACAACGAACCCTAGCTATCCTATTTATAATCTAGAAAAAACATAATTAAGGAAAGTAAATAAAACTAAATACTAATCCTAACTTGGTAAATAAGAAAACTAAATTATAAGGAAACTATATAATAATAATCCTAATTTAAATAACTATTATCATCAACTAATAAAATATTTAAATAGATTTATAAACGCAATCGCTTCCGGATTGTTCTGATTTGGAAATCGACCAGCGAAGGTCTCGCGCCGCGACTGATAACCTCGCGCTGCAAAGTCGCGTCTATCTCGACACTTGATTTTTCCTCTTTTTCGAGTGTTTCTTCTGGGTTTCCGAAAACCTTTAAAATCTTTCGATACAGGTCGAAACCGATCTGTATCAACTTTTGTATAATTGTACAATCTCTTTGACTGAATACTAAAAGATCATTTAAATATGTAGCTATGTGTGTAACTTTAATTTTCTATTTAGAGAATTAATTGACAATATAGGTTAACTAATGAGTCCAAATTAATTATTAAGTAGTAAATTTGGGTTCTTTGAGGTGTTGATGATGATGATAAAGATGGGTAGCATTGTCTTTTGGATTCTAATTAATAATAATATCGCTTTGATAATGACCAACATCAACACATCAACAACTTTGTTACCTATTTCTAATCTATTTGATTGAATATATATTTTAATAAAACTATTATGGGTTGTATGACATCACAAAGTTATTAAATTATATTGAAAGAGAGTTTACACACACACACACACATATATATATATATATATATAAAATAACAAATAACTTGATTTACAGAATAACTTGATTTGATGTAAGTATAAACCCATTCAAAAACATATCATTATTCATTGATTATATGTAGAAGAAAGTTATAAATAAACAGTTTTATTTTTCTTCATATTTTGATGTTATTTGCTTTTCCTTGTAATATTATTATATCATTGAGTTTAAAATGGTGTCACAATAAATAATACATATAATAAATATGTGCACAAATAATAAAAATAAGTTACATAAAAACATTATACAAATCAATCATTTTTTATATATAGTAATTTCAACAAATGTAGTGTGGTTTTTGTTATCAAACAAAAGATAAGTAACTTAAATTGTATAGAAAACATAAACCTTAATAAAGAAAGCCTAGAATTACTAAAAGTTCGTTTGTCCAATGCATACTGGGTCTTTTCTTACCGGTAAGAGATATCAGTGTCACTAACCTTATATTATAACATTATTCGTCATCAAAATCAACTGTTGGCGAGAGTCTTAACCCCACTAAACGCTTACCGGGTAAAACTCTCGGTTATCATTATGCCTTGGTAAGATTATGAGTTCTTGTTATGCTTAACTAATAAAGTGGGTGATATCGATGAATACTTACCATACGTTTGATAAACGACCTCCAAATATAACTCTTTTGAACTACCAAAAAAATTTATGATTACCAAAGAGTTTCTTGAAATCAATTAATATTTTCAAAAAGGATATACCAATAACATAAAAGGCAAAGAAAAAGAAAACATAGTTATCCATTGTTTGGTTAGATGTCAAAGTTCATGAATTTAGTTCAACCTTGTCATTTTCATTCCCCCGACATACTCACACCTATAGAGATCTCCTTTGTCATTTTTTTCTTTTAATTTCTTTCATATATGTATCTCACCTTAATAAAATAACGTTATATTTATGTATAAAAATTAGGCTTCTTCATTGGTTTAATTTCAATGAATTTGGATGGAGATTTATATCATTTATACAATCTAATTAATTATCGATTGGATATTGTATTTTAACAACCAATCTAATCATAAGTTTTCCATAATCGATCCAATCTAAATCAATAATTGATTAGATTATATAATTCTATCAATTGGATATTACTATTTCTTACCTATTGATTCGAATTGCAATACTTTTGTTATTTAACCAAGTATCTATATCTTGCACTTAAAAACACTACTCATAAACAAATACCCATATGAATTGAACGAATGAGCGTGGTCCGGGAACCGAACCGAACCGAAACCGTAAATGTCTAAATCTTCAAACCAAAAACCGAACCAAATATGTATATACGGTTTTGGTTTGGTCTCGGTTTTTGTCCGGTTTTTTGGTCCTAGAACCGAATCAGGATCGAATTGAAAGCCATTTTTTTAATCATGATCAAATTACACAAAACTCAAAACCATCAACCCCATCAAGTATAGCTCAAATTGGACACCAAAAAAGAAGATAAAAGTATATAAATCCACCAGATAGTGATAAAACAAACAAAGTGTAGCGATAAAACATGTAAACCCAATTCCATTATTTTGTTAGGAATTTGATTAGCGGTCCTTCAATGAAGTTCAATCTCCATCGGCCGTGTCTTATTTTGTTAGGGATTTGATTAGCGAGCTTTGAAAATTAAACAATTGGGCTTTCTTTTGAGTTACCCGGTTCGGTCAGGGAAAAAACCGAAACCGACTGGACCAAAACTGATAAGAATGAATTTAGAAAACTGAAAACCGAACCGAAAATTATATACAATTTTGGTTCGGTTCGATTAAATCATAAAAATAATTTAGATGGTGTTTGGATGGTTATTGGATGGGTTAGTTTGATTTATTGTAATTCGAATTGTCAATAGTATATCAATCAAAAATATTAAAATTTTAGATCTGATTTAATCCAATAATTGATATTCAACTTTGGTTATTTGATAGAATATAGTGAAACTAATTTAGATGCATGGTGTTTGAAATATTTACTTTAATCATTTAAAACACACATAAAAAAACATTAACCTTTATATATAAGGAAAAGAACCCATCAATGAGATGTGTTTTTTTATGGGTTCAAAATATTCAATTAATTTTTTAACAATATATACATATAGATGATGGAGAAAAAGATTGTTAAAAAGTTGAACCTTATCCAAAATCCAAAAGGAAGCTATCAAATTACTCACGTTTCTTTCCCATAAAAAAAGTCTCTTTATACATAAAACACAAGACTTTATTTAGGTCAGAATATTTGTCCCCCTCCTCCTTGTACAACTCCTATAAATGCTTACCCTCCAATATTACATTCACACACACAAAAACACACACACACACACACACAAACACTAGGGTTCTTGAAAGTCCATTATATATGATGCTATATATATAATCTTCACAAAATTCCAATATTACCCATCACAAAATTCCTAAATGATATGATTTTTGCCACTATTTTAAGTAAGATTAGGCTTGTTCAATCATTTTCCGTCGTCTTTCTTCATTGGTTTTATTCAGTGTCTTGAATTTCCCAGTTCCTTAACATTAGGCTTGTTCAATCATTTTCCATTGTCTTTCTTCATTGGTTTTATTCAGTGTCTTGAATTTTCCAGTCCCTTAATTATTCGTTTGTATCTATATATATATATATACATTCAAATATATAAAAAAGCAATTAATTGTTAGTTAATTAGAAGCAATATGTCATCAAAGGGTTATAATTTGATGGTGGATGATGAGAAGAAGATGAAGAGGATGATCTCGAATCGGGAATCCGCAAGGAGGTCGAGAATCAAGAAAGAGGAACACATGAAGGATCTCAACGACCAAATCTTTTATTTATCGCGAAAGAAAGAGGAAATGGTTGCGAGAATCGAAAGATTCACAAAAGGGCATGCTGCAATGGAGATGAACAACATGGTTTTAAGATCCCAAAAGGTGGAGTTGGAGAAGAGATTGGAGTATGCAAAGAGTGTTGTTTGTGGAGATGAACAACAACAACATGGTGTTGAAGTTCAAGATCCATGGATGCAGCCTAATTATTCTAACTCTATGCCAGTTATGTCATCTGCTGGATTTTCATACTTTTGAGTTTTGATTTATTTACTTGGATTTAGTTTCTTTTTATATACTGTTGTAGGTAATGTGAAACTAATTCATGATGGCACAGTATAATTAAGTTTTTTGTTGATTTCAAAAGATATTTNTAAGTTTTTATTTTTATTTTTATTTTTTTTACAATTTTTTAAGTAAGATATTTTGGTTGATTAGATTTTTCAGTGCATCCATCGATGAAATCAGTGTATCAGTAGATGGAAATCGTTACCAAATCGACGAAATCGGAGCTAATTGGAGAAGAAATCGGAGAAACGCTGCCATTCTGATGCCCAAACGGAGAAATCGATCTCCAAAAGTCAGTCCCATACTAACTTCTCAAAATCGACTTTTCTGCTACTCCTGGACGCGTTAAGGAGTTTTCCAGACGCTAAGCCAAACCTCGATTCTCCATTTTTTGCTTCTCCAGGACGTGATAAGGAAAAACGCAATTATGAAACGCACTCCCAAACATCGATCCCCATAATCTATTTTTAATTAATATCACATTAATTGGCTAATTGCTTGGTTAATTTGTCAATCACAATACTTGAAGCTACAAACCAGACTAAATGGTTTACTTTTTTTTGTTTATTTTATATTTATACTTCAATTATAAATAGAGTTATTATGTTAATAAGTTATTACCTTCTAATTTGTGTGTGTGGATTAATTACCTTTTAATAATTAAAAAACTAAATGTAAATATGTAATTAAACACACGAATCGTTTAGACTAGAGTTTTTTTTAGAAGGGTGTCTGGGCCAAAGCCCGACTAATCCCCGACAATTTTGGGGCTAAACATGGCCCGACTTAAATGTCCCCAGACATGCACACGGGAAGGCTCAAACTCGGTTAGGGTGCTATGAACCCCCCGAGCGATAACCAATCCGCCATAGCAATGGAAGACTCGTTTAGACTAGAGTTCTTCTTGTGCATCTATGTACCATCTTCAAAATATACTTGAATGACCTTCCATTTATTTGCAGTCATATTTGAAAACTTGCTGCAAAGGAAAGTGAAATTGAAACTCTATTATTGTTTTCAGTGATTCTTGTTAGGATAGTTAAAACATTGTTACCCATGATTTATTGAAGATAACTGTCGAAAGAAACGGCTGAATTAGGCTAAAAATGATACTGCAATGTTGCTACTAGAGCTGCACATCACCGAATAAAAACCTGATCCGGAGCTGGTTTTAACTGAACCGGTTTTTTTCGAAAAAAATAAAAACCGGCTTTTTTTTAACCGGTTTTGGGAGTGAATATGCATATGCGGTAGAGCTGGTTCGGTTAGAAAAAACCGGTTAATAAAATTCGGTTACTATTTTTTTTTCTTTTAGACGAATAGGATAACCGGTTATTTTATGGATACGTACAGTGGACCTTTGTCCGTATTGATAGTGGGCCAAATTCCCTGCTGGGCCGAACCTTCCTATTGGGCCACGAAATTTAGGCTTAGGCTTTTAGGTTGCAAGTTGCATCAAAAAAGACACATTTATACAAAAACGTTGGATAATAACTCCCTTACCAAACCAACCCATATTTTTTCCTGAATGACTCCTGCTTTTACTGTATCCTTTATATTAAAAAAAGCAATAATGTGAATTTACTGAAGTATCAAAAAAATAAAAAAATCTAAAGATATATA
>LUCG01274603.1:0-11264 GCA_001633085.1 Carthamus tinctorius | reverse complement strand
TCATAGCGCCCTAACCGAGTTCGAGCCTTCCCGTGCGCATGCCTGAGGACATTTAAGTGGGCCATGTTTAGCCCTTCAAATTGCCGGGGATTAGTCGGAGTTTGGCCCGAACACCCTTCTAAAAAAAGTGACACTAGGTCTAATGGTATCATTGCATCACAAAACTTTAAGTCAAGGCTCAATAAAGTGCAAAATGATATAACCCTCTCTCTACTGAAGATATTTATGATCAGACTATTTTACCTTTAGGACATTATTATTATTATTATAACATTGTTTTTCTTCAAATGAGACCTCATAGTCATACATTACCTCTTTCTATCTTTCTCTCAATTATATGTGAGCAATTATCAATAATGAAGATGTAGAAGAAAAGAAACAGGGAAGTAAGCATTCATTATAGTAACTAAGGTTGTGTTAAGGCAAAAATAAGCTAGCTTATAAGCTAGTCGATCCAAACGTGTACCATAAGCTAGCTTATTCAAACGCTACTTGGAGTAGCTTTTTAGGAGCTTTTGTAGCTTTTTCCAATTATACCTAGGTGTGTGCATGGTCCGTTTTGGCCGGTTTAAGCTTAAAATCTCGGCCAAACCGGTAACCTCGATTTGATAATTTCCAAACCAAACCGGTCAATTTATTGTGTCAAACCAAACCGACCAAACCAATATAAACTAGTTTGGTTTGGCCGGTTTAATGGTTTGACTCGCTTTTATTAAAATTCAGAATACTACAAAAATTGCATAATAATAACCCAATAAGAAAGTCAAAAACTATAAAAATTAAGAGCATAACTCAAGTTTGTTGCAAAAGAAAATCCAAATCCAGAATATTTAATCATATACAATATATATATAATATACAATATATGTATATAATAATAATATAATTATATATACACACACATACCCGGTTCGGTCCGGTTTAAACGTCCGGTTTTGTCCCTAAAACCACAAACCAAACCATATTAACAGTTTATAAAAAACGCAAACCACCGGCCTGAATAATGATGGCTAAATCGGCCAAACCGACAAAACTGGTTTGGTTCAACCGAGTTTATCCGGTTTCTGCCAAACTATACACACCCCTAATTATACCCTTATTAATATTAATTAGTAAATTAAAAGATATTTTTTTTGGTCATTTTACATACTCATAACTCATAAGCTAACTTTTGCCAAACATAATTTATTCATAAGCTAGTTTATCAGCTACCAGCTAGTTTTTCAGTTAGTTTGCCGAAACCTGCACAAGTAAATAAAACCTTTTACAATAAAACTTATTTTTGTGGTACAAATTTACCAAAAAGGAATTATCATAAATGTTGTCAATATAAATTGAGAGATAGACTATATAACTAGTTAACGTAACAATAGATAAACAAAGAAAAAGCAAATTTAGTGATAGTTTATCTGTGCATTTTCAATATTATTATTGCACTTAAAAAATCATAATTAGATAATCAGTTGCTTACAACTATGGATAGTTTGATGATTTTAAATATATATATCAACAATTAGTTTTCTCATGTCAACTCTTTGACCTAATTATCAAATATCTACTTATTTTGACCATAAATTATCAAAGTGGCATAACTGGACCCTTGAACTTTCAGCCCCTACAAACAAGGCCCTTGCAGAATCATAAATTACACAATCACCCTTGGTTTTTGTTTTTGTTGTTTTTTCATAGTAACGGTCACTTCGGATGCATGACCGTTGCATTTTGGTAGGTTTCGGTCCAAAATGTCAATGACATTTACGTTGGTGGTTTCAATGTAATAAAATGAAGCTCGTTGGCAAATTTGTAAAAAGGTATGTATTTAATTTCCTAAACAATCAATATACACAATGGGGGTTGCTATTCCTACCCCTTTACATAAATCCATACCCCTCTACACTGGATGAGATCTGTTCACTCACATATACCTATTCATACCCCTATAAAGGGGTATGGATAGAGAACTCCTATAATCCTATAAAAATATAAAATGAAATACGAATATAAGCTCAAATCGTATACACACACATACAGATGTTACAAGTCGACCGCTATTTTTGTTACTTAGAATTTTACCAAATTGACCGGTATTCGATCAATCATAATTTATTCAATTTATTCGACAGTTTTAATAGAAAGTTTATTATAAATAACTGTAATCACACACGACTAACGTTACTTGGTCCACATTATGCCTCTTGATTACCATTAACACACTTATATGAACTATGGAAGATACAACTTGTTCTATCCATTTGGACATAATGCAAAAAAGGCAACATTTGGTCGAACTTGTTACAATGTAGAACAAGTGAAGACCAACTCATACCGTTAAAAAACCAGAGAAGTCAAACAAGATTAATGAAATATCGTACATCAAACTTATCGGATTAAACATAAATGATACAAAACTAAAAGGTAAGGTAAACCCCCTACGTTTGAACATATATCTTCTAGCAAAAACAAAAAACCACATTCACTGAATTATGAATTTGAAATCAACCAAATAAAAAGAAATCACATTTTACCATGAATTATCAACATTCCATTCCACAAGGCAAAACAAATAATCTAGGGTCTATTTGGTATGCATGATTTAGTAGGTTTTGGAATTGAATTTGATTCCAGTCCCACATTTGGTTGAAAGAAAGATCATAAGTTATAATTGGATTTGCATAAAATCCTTACACGAAATCTAAATCCCTTAAAAGCATTTCGTCAAACCAAACAACCCCTGGTATTTTCCAACAAAATGGATCACCCTATTACTTGTTCAAGGACCAACGGCCAATTAAAGTTGAAGTTTCAAAACCATATAGCACTGTTTTCGCGAGGAAGGTTTCAATCCCTTCCCATCTTAAGATTGATCAAAGATATTTTCGCCTGTCAAGGCTTTTCCTAAAAGAACATTTGTCGTATCTCTTTACTTTTATCCCAAAAATTCAAGTGAGACATATTGGGTTCCCTTCCAAAGCAGTTTGACTTTTTGGTTCATCGCAATCGCATGTCTAAATTTCACAAATCAAAAGCTTCTATTTGATATTTGGGAACTTGGACCGTTTCTTCGGTCAACAACAGAAACAAAGAACCCTTTGTCAACAAAGTACAGGAATCAACATAAGGGGCATGACTTTGATTTACCTACAAGTCCACAGCTTCACCTGGAGACTCTTTCTTTAACAACCCCCCAACACACACACACACACACATGTATATAGGGGTTGGGCTCCGGTGAGAATTTGAGGTTAATGTGAGAAGTGGTTATCAACCGTTGGATGAGAAATAGATGCACATTAGGATGTATGCACCTAGATGCACAAGATCTGCTCCCTTCTAAATCTAAACTACAATTCATGGTAAGGGATGAGATTAAAAGTGATCAATGGTTTAGATCCACTTCTCACGTTTTTCACGTTAAACTCAACTTCTCACACCATCCTTCGCCTATATGTACATACACACACATACATATACATATGTATGATATATCTACATATAAATGCAAATATGTATTCCGGAATCCAGACAACGAATAAAAGATTTGTACTGGTGTGACAGGGTGACCCTAAAAGATAAAACTCATATCTTTTTGTACACTTACGGGAATACACATTGAATTAACAGAAGAACTTTCACGTATGTCAAAGTTCAGGAAAATGAAAAAACAACCATAGCCAATACACTTTCTTCATATTGTTCGATCAATCAGAGCTTTCAGTTTTACAAATGTTACCGCATGCGCATGCTTTTCCTAGGAGTGTGTAGTTTCCTAGATCATGGTTGTGTTTTTCCTGTACTTGCTGATATTTATATTGTTATTGCTTACTAACATCTAATTTCTCAAAATCTAGCATATCCATATTTCTTTGCTATTGTTTACTAGTTCTTCAATTTTTAGCATATATGTATTTCTCCCTTTTCACACACTTTTCACTAGCCGTGGTCCTCACTGAAAGAGCCGGTCTACTTTTTTGAGCTAAGATCAGATCTGCGTACATGTGGGAACCACCGTACTTCCTTATAGCAAGTTTCTATAAAATTCAATACTCATGTTCTCCCTGTTTACCAAACAGGGAAGCCTCCACAAACTGCTACACCTCAAAACCACCATTGAACATCCTCCTCCAATAACCAATAAGGTGGCCACATAAATTCCATCTAAAACCCAAACTAACTGGACATCCAATTATATAAATGGATCATATTTTTTATAGAGTTAAGCGAGTTTAAGGATTAGGGTCTAGGGGTTGCTTTTATCGACTCGATTAAGCAACAAGCATTCAGAAAACCACCCCTTCCAGTACCGGCAAGGATTATCAGGACTCTACTGATGGTACTGGATGTAGCAAACAGAGGAGGGCTTGAAGATGACAACTGAGAGACGCACTAATCAAAGACTTTCTCTACCCAAAGATCTTAATGACGGAAATTGTACTTATGACATGCAATATACACTGCTAACAACCTATAATTTGGAAAGCTTTTAGGTTGCATTTGGTATATGGGACAAGACTCACTGTCCTATGTTTGGCACGACATGGGATTGAAAAAAGATTCACTGTCCCACGTTTGGTGCGACATGGGACAAGAACAAGAACTGGGCCAAAAAAGGCTTTTTCTTGTTCCACCAAAATAGGTGGAACAACATGGGACAAGAATGAGATATAAACTAAAATATTACTACTTAATCACTGTTTGATATATAACCTTAATATGATATTTGTTTTAGTAATCACCACCATTAGTCGTGACCACTACTGCCACCGGTAGCAACCTCAACCTCATCTTCCACTACAACAACCTCCTCCTTCACCTTTACAACCTCTGTCGACCACCGTCCATTCTATTATATATGTATGTATTTATGTTCTATGAAAATTGTGTAAGAATGTTTTTTATTTGAAGGGTGTCCTAGGCTACGCTAGTATGCCTAGACTAATCTTGACAAACTATGGTTGTAAGAAATTAGCCCCTGATAAACTCAGTGATCATAATTGTTGCATACGTCTGGAATTGAACCATGGGCAGATGGGTTATTCCACCACATCCCCCAAGGCCTCCACCACTACGCCACAACCCTTGTGGTTTGTGTAAAAATGTTTATAAATTAGATTATTTACTTTATTTGTTTTAATTATAATTATTTTATGATATGTAAAATCAACAAATAACTTTTGGGGGGTACTTTCGTAGTTATGTCCTTTCTAGTCCTAGTTGTACCAAACACCAAACAGACATTTGTTTTATCCGGTCTTGTCCAGTTCTTTCATGTCCAGTCCTATCCAATCATATCAGCATACCAAACGCTACCTTACAGCTAAAAGAATCAAGATAACCACAACGTTTAGTGTCACATTCTATCTCTATGGATCTCCTCTCGGCTCGGTAAAAATAACTTAAAAGAATTATAAGTACACGACATGTGTCGTAGTCGGAACTCCATTGGTAAAAGGGCCTTTTAGTGGTCAAATTTGTTCCAAGAAAATGCCTCGGACTTTCAGAGTATGTGATAGAAGTTCAATATCTTACTTTTTTTACTTCCCAACAAACATCAAATTTATGAGAATCATTTTGCCGAATAGAAAAACTACCAACACTCGTATTAGAAGAGGAAATATAGCTTATTAGAAATTGGCTATGGCTACAAACCTTGTTCTAATGAACAAGTGGCTATTAGGCTAGGTAAAGGTATTTTCGATATCTGATCATGGCTTATTGTGAAACGCCAAATTTATAGCTAAAATGCAGAAGCAAAGTTGTGTAGTGATGGTGCTAATAGTAAGTTTCAAGTATAAGCAAATTGAAATAAAATCTTAAGATCTTCCTTCATGAATATACAATATCCATAAAGTAGGTATCTGAAAAATAGAACTTACTGAGGATGCCAAGAAACTATGCGAGTTTGTTCAAAATGACCAAAGCCGCAAAAGTTGACGGCATAGAACTTGGCTTTTGTTTTCGAATTGAATCAGCAGGGTGTCAGAGTCAACTTTTGCTATGTAAGTAGGGAAGATGTACACATTCCCACACTCAGATACCTGCACCAACATGAACGAATATCAAATCAATAATATTAGATTATGAATATAATAGTGCTTCCAAAATCCAAGAAACCATGAGAACACAACCGATTGTGATAAAACAAGTAACCCCAAGATCCATCAAGACATGAGAAAGCAACCAAATAAATCAGCAATTTGTAATTAGGCATCCTTAAATAATCAGACAAACAAAGGACAAGGGTCTACTTTAGGTGGTATTAGCAATACAATTACACAATGCTTTTCACACAGAAAATTGTGCGCATCCTGTATTTCCTCCAAGACCAGGTTACTGATTGATTACTTAAGGACAAAAAACTATTAAACCACATCTAGCACCAATATACATCAGCCCATAAATCTACTTTAACAACTTTGCCATTTCTAATGTAGACAAGTGTCTGCTGAATTGTTTTTCTTGGAACCCAGGTTTCATTTACCAAAAGCAACAATTGCTGAACTTTTTCTTTGTTGAAGCATAAAAAATTCAGTTCACATGAAAAGATCTTATGATGGAGGATAAGTGGAAGACAATGACCAAGCATAAGGGATGCAAGATATAGTACTATGAGAAATATCTCCTATGAGTGTGGTACTAGCAGCTTCTCTGGATAAATACACACGAACTTTAGAATCATAGGAAAAGCTCTAGTAGCTCTTTATATATTTGCTTGAATTAAGAAAATTATTGTAAGCAATGTGTCCACCTGTATACGTGAAGAAAAAGTATATGAAACCATCATCCATCTTCCAACCATTGGCCACAAGAATGATGGGTTCTGAGGTGGGTAATTTATTGCCTTCTTCATGCTTTTCAGTCAGTACTACAGTTTCCACAAGCATGAACCATCAAACCATCAAGAGCGGAGTGGTGCAGACGATGACAATTGGTGTTTAAAGAACTACAGAAGGTTTCTAGTATTGCAAGCTATAAGTTCCACCAGAGGTAGAGTATTGTTAGGGAACAACTAAGCTCCAACCATGTAAATGAATAAAAATTTAAAGAGGAAATCGAATACAAAAATCTTGCCTCTTGGCCTTTCTCCTATAGATGGAGGGCCGAATTATATAAGTTTCTAACTTTTTCATTTTGGCCCCATAAGCTTCAATCTTTTCTGGCTCTCAAACCTGATAGGTAGGACAACGTTGGATTCAGGGGGATGATAGCTAAAGTGGATGAGTATGTGATATTGGTGAAGTTCTATGTCCATCATAAGAGGTTTTAGTTTTAGATAAAAACAATTAGATGTTGAGTGAAAGTTTCATGGTTTTTAAGCCTTTTTCACATAATTACAGTATATCAAGTTGCCTCATTTGCCAAGACACCCAAAGGAAACCCTGGATAAAGAATATAATAGAAACCAAATGAAAGCTAACCCATCATACAAACAAATAAAAAAGAAAAAGAAAAGGGGTAAAGGTGATTACTCTAGTGCTGTAAGCTGATAAGATCAATGGATACTAATAATGATGATGCAGCATTGGTTAATTGGGGAAGGAGAACAAATTTTTTTATCTAAATAACTAAACAAAGATGCAGATTGCACTTAGCACCAACCAAGTATTTGTAGCACACTTGTTGAACAACATAGGGCTATAAAACCCAAAATCATATGCCAGACCTAAACTTCTCTTAGAATAGATAAAATTTTAACACAGCTGAAAGGTCATTTAAAATCTATTAACTAATGTAAAAGTTCTTCTACTTAAGAGATGGAGAGAAGAGAAAGCATATTACATTCCTGTGCATAGGAACTATGTCAGGTGTAGTTCTCAAATATTTTATAATTTGACACATGTAACAGTTTGATGTGTAGACCTTAGTTATTTTCCAATAGACAATCTTCTTAAAGCATACAATACTGCCACTTCTATAATTTGTAACCAAACACCACACCAGCAATCTAATTTCCATAATCCCACCCTCATCAAGCTTATAAGTGGAGACAATGATCATGTTAAAGTGCTCTATGCTCTACAGAATATGATTCAAATCCATATGTTGAAAAGGGATATTTTTCCATAAAACAATGTAAAATCAAATGAGAATAAGGCACTCAACAGATTTAGTACATGCAAGAAGGGGAGAGAGGGAATTCCTACATCCAGATTCTACTCTGAAGCTTTCCCCTTTCCTTCACTCGCTATAGCATCAGTCACCAAAGTCATTGGTCTCTCGTCTATGACTTCATCTATGATACCAAACTCCTTTGCCTCTTCTGGGGTCATAAAGTAATCTCGATCCATATTCTTCTGAATCACATCAACAGGCTGCCCAGTATGCTTTGAATACAATGCATTGAGTGAATCCCAAACTCGAACAATCTGCTTAGTGTGAATAGTCATATCTTTAGCCTGCCCACTGTATCCACCTGAGGGTTGATGAACCATGATGGTGGCATTAGGAAGAGATCTCCTCTCTCCTTTTGCACCAGCAGCCAAGAGGAGAGAGCCCATTGAGGCAGCCTGGCCCAAACATATGGTATTAATTGGAGAACGAATATACTGCATTGTATCATATATTGCAAGACCTACAAAAAAGATAAATGTCAATAACAACACTAATACACAGGACATAATAATTTCCATATCAAATCATTCACGTTAATGCAGTGGGAACACAAGTACACCACCACTCTCTAGCCTTATTTAACATTATCTTATAGCATGAAGCACATCAAGAGCTCACCTACCATGCCGTTTTCAGGACCTTGTTATCAAACTCAATCTTGTTCATTCCTGTGTTCTAAAAAGCGCGCCTTAGGCACTTTGAGGCGCTGGGCAAGGTTAGGCGACGAGAAGAACGCCTCCGACCACCAAGGCACCAGCGAGTACACAAGGTGGCGATTCAGTAAGAGGCGACGGGCCGGCATTTTTATTGACTCACATACAATGACAATGACCCATTTCAGATTGGGCTTTAGATTTTGGGCTCTGGGCTCGATTTCCTTTCAACAGTCAGACTTTTTAAATGCAGATTACATACATGGAAAAACATCTACATCAAGCTCATCAAGAGATAGAGGAAAGGGTGTTGCCCAAACCTCCGCTCGTAGAAGACCTTCTAGTGGACTAAATTTGATTGATGAAGACGATGAAGAAATAGAACAAGATATTGGACTTTCCGAAGATAATGGGGAGGAGGAGGTGCTTGGGATTGATGTTGATGACGAGGATGATGAAGATGAGTTTTAGGCATTTTAACTATTAAGTTGTTTGGTTTTGAGGTATGGTTACTTCGCCTCGCATACGTGAATCCCTCGCCTTAAAGCACCTCAAAGTTTGAAGCTCTCGGGTAGCTAATCGCCTTGGAGCGCCTTGCGCTTTTTAAAACACAGGTTCATTCTTCCCCTTATCGAGTGTGAAGGGGTGTCAGACTTTACGTTAGTTTATGCTATTGTTTATATAGATTCATATCATAGGGACTGTTTGCCTTCTCTCATTCTTAGCTTAGGTAAATGATAGTTGTTTCTTTTCTCTTCCTGATGCTTTATGCATCAATTCCTATCTCAATGTTCATCGATGAAACAACAAGGCTTCAATCCTAAGTTCCTTACAAACGAAGCCCTAACAATCACAAATACATAAACATGAAAGATGAGAAACCTGCAGTGACGGCTCCACCAGGGGAATTGAGGTACATGTTGATGGGTTTGGAAGGGTTTTCGGATTCAAGGAAGAGAAGCTGAGCAACAACGACGTGTGCAGTGTCATCGGCAATGGGTCCGTTGATGCAGATGATTCGCTCCTTGAGGAGGCGTGAGAAGATGTCGTAGGCTCTCTCTCCTCGAGAAGAGTGCTCAATCACCATGGGTATGAGACTGTAAGAGCTCCGTTGATTCGCCATGATTGGAGTCTTGTTTGCTACTCCGCTCCTCCATAGCTTGCCCAGATTGCGAGCAATTAGGGTCGGCATTGATGGCGATAGATCGAGCAGAATTGGGGGAAATCCAATTTTGAGGGTTTTATGGCTTGGGGGGACTGGGGTTATGGATCTGTTTCTTGTATAGCAATTTTGTTGGCCAAAATGCTATTGGGAAATGTGCAAGTATAACTTAATTTGATGTGGTTTTTAATAATTTTTTAAAAAAGTGTTTGGATTTTGGATTGGTTTTTAGGCTATGCGTATTGTCGTGGTATGCTCGAGCTCGACGGGCTGGGCTCGGCAGGCTGAGCGGGTTCCGGCATGAACTCAGCGGGCTGGAGTCGGGTTCGGCTTTCAACNCTCTTTCTCTCTCTTTTCTTTTTTTATTTAAAAAATATATGTATTGGGTATTTGGTTTGATGGGTTGTGGTACTAAACAGAGAGGGCTTCATATGGCTTATAATGAATTGATGGTAAAACTGATGTGGCAGAGTGGGTTTGGGGGCTCAGAGGGCTGCGCTATTGATAGCCTTATGATGGTAAAAATCAATAAGTCAATAAGTTGTTTTCTAAAAAATTATTTGGTTTAGCTTGTATATGTAAAATGACCAAAAGGCCAAAGTCTCAAGTTAGGTTAAAATAAAGGGGTATTTGTGTCATTTATCATCAAAAAACACTTTTCTCATCAAAAAGTCACTCATGTCATGTCATGTGTGACTTTTCAATAATGTCTTTTGCAAGCTTCTAAAAAAAACACTTTTGAACAGTGTTTTACTATTTTTGACTTATTGTCTTTTTGAGAAGCCAATAAGTCAATAAACACTTTTAAAACACACATCCAAACACCATCTTAGATTTTGTCTTAAATGTATTTTGATATTCAATGCAATAACGACACTCATTTGTCAAAGGGTTTATAGCCTAACGGCATTCGGTGTTATTGAGTGGTACATCCCTTTCTTATGATTGTGAGTTCGAGTCTTATTGTTTACGTTGGAGTTTGTTTAAGATTGGGGTTTAATGGGTGGGTGCGTTGTTCGTTCAAAAAAAAACAATGCTACTATCATGTTTTAGATGCAATTTAGCTCATTTATGCAAATAATATAACTTAACTAGTTGAGATATTTTATGGAGATAATGAGAATTTATTTATTATGATTTGGATATCAATAAAAAATTATTAGAGTTTATCAATTATCATCAACATTTTATACTATGTAGCTACATATTTATTATATTAAATGAATGGTTAAGATTATATTGTAACTTGTAATAGTTATACAAATGTGATAAGAGAGTGGGGGATGGTTATTATGCAACCCACAAAAAGGTTACAACCCGTGCAACCCTCGTCTAAACGA
>LUCG01274588.1:0-15186 GCA_001633085.1 Carthamus tinctorius | reverse complement strand
GTTCAGGGACCTCCATCGTAATTTCAGCCAAACCACAGGGACCAAATATGTAATTAACTCTTAATTTTATTAAAAACACGAGCTTGATTAATTAAATTATATTTATACTTAGTACTTTATAAATTGTATTATTAGTAAATCAAAAATAAAAATAAAAACTGCCACAAAACAATATTACTTATTAAAACGCTCAATAACGTAAGATATTTTGCATCACATAGTGTGCGTCTTTTTAAGTTAATAAACACCCACCAATGACTTTTTAAAATTTTAAATGAACCAATTGGTTTTTAATATAGAAACGAATATATCACCAACCTCTTTTGAAAATATAGCCATCAATAGGGGTGTGCATCGGTTGACATTCAATGGATGTGAAGGGATCCGATCCGATCCAATCATCAATTGGATGTTGGATTTCTCCAACCGAACCGATCCAATCATCCATTCAATGTTGGATTTTTCCAATCCAATGGATGATTGGATCGGTTCGGTTCCATCCACTGGATATTCTTATTGGATATCCATTGGATCATATTGGATCCAACCAATAATAATCAGATTGGATTGGATCGGATCGGATCAGATCCATCCATCATCCGATGGATGATCTAATCAAATCCATCCAATCATCCATCCAATGTTTTTAATCCATTTCACAATAATTCATATAATAATCCAATATTTCAAACAATGGCATAAGGTTTAATTCCATCCATTTAATAACTATTAAGTAATACTAAAACGTTAAAACATACAATACAATAATGGTAATTGGATGGGTTCGGTCGGTTGAGATTGGATGGTCATTTGGATTGGATCGGTCGGTTTTGGTCGGTTCCAGACTACCATCCAAGAACCGATCCGATCCAACTTTAATTGGATATCCAATAATTATCGATCGGTTTATAACTAGATCGATCGGTTGTAATTGGATTGGTTGATTTCTGCATATTCCTAACCATTGATTTGGAACATCATTTTCAATAAAACATGGTGGGTAATTTTAGGTTGGGATAAAGTCCACGCGCTGTTTGGAACAGAAAGTGAGTGGAATTGAAATACACGCGCTATGTGATTTGTAGCTCGGCGTATAGACTATATAGCCCTTGGCCAAGGAATATTCTATTCCACGTTGGAAGGCTCAAGTTTTATCCTATCTTAGGTTCTTTGTGGCAAAAACCTATTAATAATGGAAAACGCATCTTACTCAATAAGTGATAAACGGGTTTTAAGAATGCTTATTAGTAATCTATTTTTATAGCCAAGATAGTTACATAATAAGAGCCGAGAGTCTAAGAGTGATGGCTCTTACCCAACAAGCATTTACCAGATAAAATGTTGCATAAATATCGTTTTAATAAACTAAATTACTAGATAGCCGTTCGGTAAAGGTCCATTGGTCCAAAATCTCAAATTTGGAGAACTTGTCAGAAATAGTATGAGATCCCCAAGGAAAATAGATTGGTCCTCTTGATTTAACCATAAACCAACTCCATCACATAAGTGTCAACATAAACAAAATGAAACTAGTCTCATAAATTAACATATAATAACTCGCTCATGGAGCAGAAGACAAATCTGTATACATCCCACCATCCTACCTCCAGATGGGAAATACCGCTCTTCGTTTGATTTGGAAAAAAAAAAACATATCATTGGTAGATGATGCAAATGAAAAGAACACTAATTATATTTATTGCTCACACCTTGGGTTATTATGGTTAATGAAGTGAATTAGAAAGAAAAAAAACAGTAAACCAACTTCTGAGAGCCAAACTGTTGCTACTAAAGGCAATCTTTCCTAATTACTTGTATATTTACAAGATCTAAAGCCTTGTTACCTAATTGTTGTTTGTTATATTTGTTGTTGAGATTGGGGTGAGATCATCTTCATCATAATAGATGTTTTCAGCCATCTGCCATATCTGAAGTATGTTATCCGAAGCAACGCTAGCGATGACCCAATCTTCACACGGGTTCCATGAGAAATCCGAAACTTTACTCGTGTGCCCGCCATGGACAAACAGCAACTCCGGTGGCCCGTCTTTCGCATCCTCTGTCGTTTGCTCCATATCAATCCTGCATTTCAAAGTTAACATGAAACTAAAACAAACACCGGTTCCATTTGGGCACGCATCTTAGACGTAATATGTTCCCACTAGTTAAAACATGTGTAAACTCATAACGTTTTCTTTTAATCATGATTATAAATCATCCCTAAGGCGAAGGATCGTGCGAGAAGTGGATCTGAACCGTTGGTCTGGTACATCTCATCCTAATGTGCATCCAACGGCTGATAACCACTTCTCACCTGAACCAAACATCATAACCTCGGGAAAAAACATAAGGATGATAAATATGAGTAAAAGATGGAATAATTGATGAAGATACCTGCTAAGATCCCAAACCATGAGTCTCCTAGCAAGACAACAAGATGCCAAAATTGTCTCGTTCTTGGGGCTCCAACCAACCTGAAACACCTCCTCCCTATTACAGAATAAGGCAGTTGGTGTTGGGGAAAGGGTAAACGAAGACTTCTGAAAGACTTATCACAAGTGGATCCAAAACACATGCAAGATCACTTACTGGTGACGGTCAAACGTATGCAGAGCAGAAGTGAGTTTTCGTAAATCGAATAGCTTCACAGTCTTGTCTGTGGACCCCGTCGCCAACACCCACTCGTTAAAAGGGTTGAATGATAAGCAGTTAACCTACTTCAAAGCCAAAGGCATCAACAAATAATAAATACATAAACATTAATAATGCAATTAGCACATGCCACGTTTTAAGTGTGAAAAATAGTCAACATGGATATATATATATATATATATAGAGAGAGAGAGAGAGAGAGAGGTGGGTTCATACGTGAACAATGTCAATTTAAGAAAACGCAAGGACGATTCTCAGTCACACATTTTCGGTTACGGTGGACGCGATTCATGGAGGGTGGAGATGATTAAGGGAGGGTAACCCGGTCAAAGCCGCCTTTATTGACCGGATGAGTGGTTGAGAATCGTCCTCACATGAATTTATATGTGTGTGTGTGTGTGTGAAGGATTGTGTGAGAAGTTGAGTAAACAGTGAGAAGCATCAAAATTGGATCTGAAGTTCTGAATAAGGATCTCTTTAATCTCATGCCCTCCCATGAATTGCACTTTAGAAGGGAATTAACCCGGTACATCTCAATGCGTCTTATCTTGGTGCATCTCCTCCTAATGTGCATCCAATTCTCATCCAATAGTTAATAATCACTTATCATGCTTCTTACGTTAACCTCAACTTCTCACTGGAACCCAACTCTATACACACACACACACACAGAGGAGGATCAAACGGAAAGGCGGTCAACTCACAAGAAATGAGAGAAAACCAAATCACATGTGATAAGGATGTGGGCAACTGGTCAACACGTCCAACCAAGGTCACATGACAACTAGCCCGCATAGTGGTTGGTCAAACAGACATGTTGTATCACATGCGATTTGGCCTTATCGCGTTGTAAGTTAACCGCCTTCTCTTTTGAATCCACCTCTATATATAGAGGCCATTCATTGGAATATCGGAAATCTTGTGAGATCAGTGAGGTTCAATCTCTACAACAAATAATCTTATATGAAATTAATAATTTTGGACTAAAAAATTTAAATCAAGGGCATTCTAGGTATTTGCAAATCTTATCTCTTATCTCTCCTCTCCAGTGTAGTGATACACTGTGATACACCGTGATCCATAAATATCTTTAAAACACAGAGATTGTATCACGTTGTGATCCACCTTTTAAAACCCATAAATACACCGTGATCCATAAATATCTTTAAAACATAAGAGAGATTATATCACGCTGTGATCCACTGTTTAAAACCCATAAATACATTGTGATCCACAAAAATCTAAAGAAAGAAGGTAAATAAATAAAAACAAATTGGATTGAAAATTAAAGAAGATTCAGGGGCAGATATGAAAGGAGGCGAAGTGATGGAGTGGTGCCGGGTGACGCATGTTTGGAATGTGGTGGGGAAGTGCTGGCCAGCTTGCAGATCTAGGCGTGGGTGCCGGATGTTGTACCAGTGGATGTTCATCGGCTTTCTTGTAATGGAGGACCGAGTGGCGGATGTATAACATCATCGTTGTTTGTGGTGGTTTTCCGGCAAGAAAGGACATGGGATGAGTGGCTGCTGGCCAGAAATGAGATAAAGATGGGGGTGGCTGTCGGCTGGGTTTGCAGAGAGGGGACTCCTTCGGGTTTTCTAAAATATGGAGGGAGGATATAACATTGATAATTATTAAATACATTAGTTATCATCATTGTTCTAAATAACTTGTCGCACAGCCGCCATGGCACAAGGCTTGTGTCTCACGCTACGTTAAGCCCGTGGCACGCCATGGCCTAATGCCCGGTTTTCGTAATGCGATATTTGATTTTTCTTGACGTTTTTTATGTCTTATTTGTTAGTTTTTAATATATATATATATATAACCTAATTTAACTTGGTTATTACTATTGACTCATTGAGTAACGGTACAAACCATATGTTTTTGTATATAATATTATATATGAATTACAAATCTGATGCCATAAGTCATGCCTTGAAAACGTCATGGCTTCGCCGTGGCTCCTAAGGCTTGGCCTTGCCACCACGCCTCACGCCGTTTAGAACCTTGGTTATCATCTTTACAAAATTACCAATTCACCCTTTATCATTAATTAAATCATAAAACAAATTAATTAAAATGAGTGGCTCACATTAGATCTCATGGATCTCAATATATATAGGGTTCTCAATTAATTNGGGGGGGGGAAGGATCAAATAGTAATATGGTAAAAAAAAAGAACTAGAAAACTGCCAAATTACACATGAATCACACGTGATTTTGCATAATACAGTCAACGCAAGGGTCAGAGGCAACCTGGCCCGCAACCTGAGGTCGTGGCCAAAGTCACATGAATCATGTGATTTTACACATGAGTTTATTGTAAAATCGCATGTGAATCGATTGTTTTCGTATTCTCTTATTTGGTTATTGTTCTCATATGGATTTGACTTACTTTCTATCTATCTATCTATCTATATATATATCTATATATATATATCAAATGAGAAAGACTAAAATGTTGAGAATAAAAGAATAAAATTTTCATATATGAATCACGGGTAAACAAAAAAAATCCATTTGGAGATGCATAAGTGAACCCATGTTTCCTTTAACAATCATGTATTCTTGCGTTCTTAACCTTTTTGTGTTTCTTATATGAACCTCCCTATACACACAGACACACACACACATATATATATATATATATAACAAGAATTAAAATAAGAAAAACTATTAGGAACTGCCAATAGAAAATAGAAAACTAATGAATGAAAGCAGCAGATTGACATGTAATCAAGGGAAACTGTTAAATTATCAAAGAGTTGCTCAGATCCAAAATGTATCTGAGCCAAAACATTCCTCATTCCTTCCCATTATTATAACTCTAGTATAGATCAATATGTAAGAATAGAGAAGTATGAAATCTTATACGTACCTCGCTTCGATGAGCCATTACACTTTGGATAGGCTTGGTGACGGATGGAGATCGTAGATCCCATATGTGCAAATATTGGTCATCGCCAACTGAACCAAACAAGTATTCATGCCTCAAATGCCATGCTACATCTTCTACCACTCCTTCATGAATCTTTTAACCAGAAAACCAAAAGACATGGAAATTAGAAAACAACAAGAAGCTTCTTGTTTCAAATTAATTGGTGGAGGCTGAAAAATGAAAACCAATACATCCTATAAAGAGGTGAAAATATATACCATTTCAGAATTAGGCAGGTGGTTATAATTTAGGTGTGAAACTATTCATTTTCAATTTCATATAAGCTAGTGACATGACCCAACATTCATAACCTCTCAATATTCTTAAATGCAAATAGCTTTTTTCAGATTTTCACCCCATCATATAAAAACGAATAACATCTAAACTGGGTCACAAGTACAACCATTTCAACAGCCAACAGCAACAAGATGGCACATATAGTTCAACAGGCATCTAAACTGTCTCAAGACTTGCAATAAAATCAATGTGGAGTCCTAACTCGAATAAGTAAATCCATCTCATTGCACCCGCAGGAACAATCTTAGGAATAAGCTGGTGAAACGTCAGTTAGCATCATGCAAATATTATGTATGTATTGACCAAAGCAGCTAAAACATCTACCAAAAGGACATGTTTTAGCTGCTTTAGTCATGTTAGAATTTAGATATCCTGGCATTTCATAGCATACCTTAAAAATTTGCATAGCATCAATGGTCTTATTCTTCGGGTTTGCATGAATGTCCCACAAGCAAATTTGGGCGTCATCAGAACCACTCAGCAAATGACCCTGTTTGAATTTACTCCATGATAAACCATATCCCTCGGTGCTGTGACCTCTCAATCTCAAATCAGGACTGCACTCTCCATCAAGAGGAGGCTTAGATGGGTGATTTCTATAATCAAAAATATATACTTCTGCATTAATTGTCTTGGTGGCTATAACGAAAGGGTTTTGAGGCATATAACGGGCTCTGTTCACCTCTCCATCATGATTTATCTGCTGAATTATTTGTACCTACAAGAAAAAGCACACCAAAGACATGACGCAGAGAATTGTGATCACATGCATGGGATATATAAGCAGAGAGAGGCATAAAACATAACTGTGTTCAAGACTGAAAATGGAGCTGATTCACACTCAAAGGAAAAAAACGACCAATTAAACAAGGAAGAAGGGGTCGGTGACATAGGAACCCATCAAGAGTTAGAATATAAATATAATAAAATAAAGTGCAACAATTTTTGAGATGCTGTTTGATCATAATAGCCAAAGCAGAAATAAATATTTACTTGAGTATTTTAGTTTTCTATTTATCTAGCTCAGCAAGAAATTTTATCTAATTAGTTTTAGTTCATTCCCGTTAACCATCTATAAAGTAACCACCACTATCCGATGACTATGAACACTTGTTAACTGCACTGCACCAGACACATACTGTTGCTGTCTGTTCAACATTTTTAGCCATTGTGTTTTTCGCCTTATTTGCTCTGGGTGGGTTTTCCTTTTCTTGCCTTTTCCTATGTTTTCATTGTACCTTTTCGTTACTTTTTCTTACTTATTTTCTCGTGCTCGCTCACTTCATGATAGTATTTATTCTTTTCATTGTTTGTGCACATTGGGGTCTTCATGGAAACAGCCGCTCTACTCTTTTGGGGTAGAGGTTAGGTCTGCATACATCTCACCCTCCGCAAACCCTACTTTCGAGTGGAATTTTCAGGGTCGGTTTGGTTTGGTTGTCTGATGTAGATGAGCAAATTTTCCTTAACTAAAAGGTAGACAAAACCGACGCTGAAGCAATAACTTCCTTTCAAAGAGAAGTAATATACACATCATCATGACAAGTACATTGCTAATTAGCCACAAAATAATCTTTCAGGAAGTTCTACTGCTGATTCTATCTTCTTCCTAGCTCCATTCATCTCATTTTCCAGCCTAGTTTCAATTCTGGAGTACCCTTGGCCTTACCTCTAAAATTGGAAGTTAAAATTTGGATGATATTTGAGAGGCAGTGAAGAAAGTATATGTATCAAGACAGACGAGGGGTGTATCTTTGCGCAAAGGGGTAAGCATGCATAATAAGGAAAGATACCCACATAATTACTAAGAATGTTAGCAATGAAGTATAAGGAAAGATACCTTACCATATGCATGTTAGCAACGAAGTAGAAGGAAAGATACCCACATAATTACTAAGAATGTGCTTTTTGCCTTCTAGGTGTCAACTAAATCAGTAATCTCCCTTTTTACCAGAAGGAGTAAATGCATGTAAAGTAAATTCTCTTACATCTGATATAACTAGGAGTCCATATATACACTAGATATTGGGACTTCAAATAATATACAGGTTGTGCGGATAAAGTTCAGCTGTCCTTAACATTTAACTTTTAGTGTGCCAAACTGCCAATAACTAAAAAATAAATAATATTAAATGAACTTTTAGGTAGAGTTGATGAAGTAACTACATAACAGCTTTTACACCTGTTTTTCTGAAATTTCAATTTCGTGGTTATGAATTAAATAGGTAAGAGTAACAACCCAAAAAGTTACATATTAAATCAAATAATGCCAATACTTCGCAATTTCCCCTCACTATTTATGGTACTTAATCTTTGTAACCTTGTTATCCAGAAAAAACACAAGCCACAGAGCCAAAAGATCCATTTCTCCCATCTTAATTTTCTTCACTCTTCAATTCATCAACCTATTTACAGTCCTGAACAGACATTTATTGAGATAAACTGCTCCACTTTATAACAAGTCCTTGGAATCCTCAAAATCACCATGGTATATAGCAAAATAGAGGAGCATGATACCAGGCAACAAGACACGTGACAAAACAAGAGAATTTGAGCACAAATTTAGCCAAGAGATATAAGGTGTACAATGTTTGGAAGCAAGAAACTCTACTTTTACATGATTTAATTTATCTATTGTGGCAAATTCCAGACTAAATTTTGCATGATATAATCATTGGAACCTTCATCAATGATGAGAAGCCTAATCTTCTTACGCTTGCTCAGGTCAAGTTCCCTCAAGACGACTGCATTAATGAGAACTATGGCTCTCACAGATGCAATGCAGATCATTCTGATTTATTTAGTGATTTGAGCAGCAAGGTTTCAGATGTCTCACAATAAGGAATTTTGTTCCAAATATGTAGTCATGCGATATTTGGATGTCCAACTCCCTTAGCACTTTATATTGATGTAATGAAGGATGTTTTTCAGAAAAAGGAGTAATACTCGGCAAACATTGAGAACCATTTCTACTGTTCTCAAAGCTTTATACTTTATTGTTATCATTGCTTTGATCGGGCAGCTGAGACAATTTTATCTAGAGTAGTTACGTTGTGCAACCCAGATTTACTGTTGGCTAAAACTATATGGTATCTTACACTTAGGAATAAGGACGGGAATGGTTAGGATCACAAATGCTAATTGCTATAGCTTCATGACAAGCTATAAATTACGAGTAGTATTATCAACTGATACTAATCTGGCCTTCATTAACAATTTGCTGATCTACAATCCAATTCTTAATGTCCTTGCCCTTGCATACAAGGCACTAGAGGGGTATTTTCAATCCATTTACGTGATAAACAGGTCAATCTGGTTATGTTTTATAGGTAACAGGTCAAATGGGTAAATTCAAGAAATTTTAGCTGAAACAGGAAAGGGATCAAACAGTTTGAAAGTTGCTCTGAACATACTCAATTGTTAAAACATCCTAAAAGAATTATCTAAAAAAGTTGGATTACTCATCACTATTTCAATAGTGGTTTCTATAATCATACTTAATATACTAATCAGTTATGAAATTCAAAAAAAAGAAAGGGGGTCAATCCGGCCTGTTTTACCATGACCTAAAAATTAACCAGTCATCCAACTTGTCTGACCAATCCTTTTTTCCACCTATACTAACACCAAGAAGGAACCCTAACACTAGTTCATGACTAACGAAAAGAATTACACCTGAATCACCTTGATCCCATTTTCAAGCTAAAACCCTATAAAGGATCTCGTTTGCCGATTAAACAACTTTGCATGAGTGACAGAGGGAGTACACTAAAAGAAATTGTTTAAGTGTTGAAGGAAGTCATCAATGACCTGGAAAAGGCTGGAAAAATATTAACCTATGGGGATGCAGTGGTTCACCTCTTTATATCTTCTTTTAGGTCTCACCATCTTATAAGTTCTTTTGTGTTTAATTTTTAGCCTACCCCAACTTATTAGAGAAAATGCTTAATCTTGTTGGTGTTTCTAATCGCTTTTGTCATACAACATCAATCAACTTTAAATAGATAAAACACCCAAACGTTTCATTACTACATACATAACGCAGCCCTAACACTAATTTCATAAGGTTAGTGAGAGAACACAATTCAAATCACAATCAATCTTTCATGTTGCACCAGCCGCAACACTTAGTGATGCCTCTTGTTTCTCTACCTTAACAGAAGTCACACTCTTCACTTAACAGTAGCCAAAACTAACCTTTGTTCTCTTGCAACATCAACAAACTTTTTAAACTTACAGGAACATCAAAATGTTTATAAACTTGTGGGCCTACGAGCGTGATTTGCCTCTCCTATGATGCTCTAGGGCAGGGCGTATGCGGGTTGCCACTTACAAACCCTTTTTGCACAAACGTCACTTTTACCAGCTACCGAAGAAATGGCAAGTCTAAAATGGCAATTAGTGCTGTATTTAGTTAAAAGGCATTAAATTCTTATTCCCAACTATATATACCCCAACTACCTTTATCCTAAATTCTCATGCATAAACAATTAACATATCATATCTAAACAGACAAACAAAGACGTAACTATTTTGATAAGGGCACACACCAATAACAAGGTTTCCTGTGATTTTGGAAGAGAATTGCACGCTGATCACAACTACCACTTCATCTAAGCCCGATACGACCAATAAACAATTCAGAAATTGGCTTAATAGTTAACAAAGCACCAAGTCTTCCTGTTCATTGAACATCAATCAACCAGGCAATTAAGAATATAAATATATATATCAACACTTGCACAAATTAAACCCTAACTGAATTTCACTACATAATCAAAATAGAATTTCAACTCAAAACTCACAATTAACTCGAAAGTAAAACCCTAGAAAAACTTGAGAAACACAATTACCTTGCCGTTGGAGCACCCAAGTCCTCCAACATCAGAGCGATCATCGTAACGATGAGTATCGATTTCAGCATCTTCAACAGGCAGCTGAACCTGGGCGATCATGAGGTAATTAGGCTCGTCGTCGGAGGTGTGAGTCCCGAGAATCAACTTCTGTAGGGTGTAGTCTTTGCCGTCGGGCTCCTCACGGCCAGGGAGCCATTCAACGGTGAGCGAGGGCCACTCGAGGGCATGAGTGATGACCAGATCATACAAAAATGGCGTGTTCTTCTTCCAAATCTTGTACTCTTCGTTGATCAACCGCTCCTCGATCTCTCTTCTCATATCATCTTCATTCCTCCCCATAATAATCTGGTTGGAAATTTTGGAGGGAATTAGAATTGGGTGAAAGTGGATGGGATTGTTGATTTGTCTTCTTTCTAATCTAACAACCAGGGTTTAATGGAATCCATCTTTTTTGGTTATTACTTTTTTTTTTGTCTCTCTCATTTATAGGGTTAGTAATTAGACTTATGTTTAATAAGATTTTGCTAGGATCCAATATTTTTGTTAATAATGTGTGCACTTTTAGTTGAGTATAGAGTGGTTAATGTGTGCACTTTTAGTTGAGTATAGAGTGGCTAGGATGGTTGGATATTGTATGTGACACCCTCAAAATCGGTAACATCGACTAAATTAAAAAATTTCTCAGGTTATATAAATTCTTGGGTTACAACACATACAATCTAATATGAACCTCAAGTTACAAGAATAACAAGTCTTAATTACAAGATTAAGACAGAGGGTATTACTGCCAAATCTATCCAAGTTGTTGTCACCAATGCAAAAGACTTACGTGAAACTAAAATCTCCATGAGTCACTATCTATCGCTCTCATCGTGGTCGTGTCACTATAGACTAATCCTGCCAAAACCTGATACACATGCCAACAAATAAAAAGGGTTAGGCTTAACGCTTGGTAAGTTCAAGAGTTTTATCAGTAATCAGGTAAAGAGAAATAAAGCCGTTGTTCAAATCTCAGTTTATGCAAATAACACAATTTGAATAAAAGCTTAAACCTTTTCGAAATAAGATCCATAAATCATCTTTGGAATAATATGATCAAAAAAATCGGGAACCCAGGTTAACTCACCCAAAACATTTAAAGGGTAAAATACCATAACCCAAACTGTGGGAATTAACCTTCATCCAAACCTCGATACACGGAGGCGATCCAATGAGTCAAAGTCATGAATGACGGACATTCGCCAAGACCCAAATCAAATAGAGGGCTTAAGATAAACTTTCCAAAAAGACTTTGACAACCACGGGGGTGACCTGTATCCTTCGAGAGTGGAGAGTACACCAAGTACTTCACTCGTATGATGTTCGTCACACAACACTTCACTACCTATAGCCCAAGTGCCCGCTACGACACCTTACTAGTCCCGCCCCAGAGGGTAACCGACCTTAGTGCAAAACTTGACAATACCCGCACTCTGAAGGTCTGGCACATTTGAGGCCACACGACAGAGCTCCACCCGAATTGCAAAGGGTCCATTATACGCCTTCCCACTATGGCTCTCTCGGACTCAGCCCTCGTTTGCGACTACTAGTAAGGTAACAGCCATAAGACGTGGGGTCTGGACGAAATCCCACAACACCCAGTCGACCGGAAAAACCAAGACTGACTTATATGCCTATGGATCCAATGCAACACAGTCCTAAAGCTCATTACCGAGCAAATGAAATCCAAAGCTCATCACCGAGCTATTTTAAAATCAAGCCCATTACCGAGCTATTTTAATTAACCGGACAAATGTCCCCGAGACTCTTAAAGTCAAAACTGAGCAAATGCTCTAAACTCAATAGACCCATAATCAATGGTCTTTAAAATATAAACATATTTGACGCCACTTAGGTGGACGTAAACCACTAGGTTATATCGACCCAAAACTCACACGATTTAACCAAACGGTTACCCAAATGGATCCACCACACTTTTATAAATTTCGTTTAAATAAATAGTGTGAAAACATATTTATATCTCCCGTTATTCATGTTATCCCGAAAATCCCATATACAAGTATTTACTAAAATTTATTCGATAAACGCACCCGGTAATAGATACCCAACAAGCCGTTTAATTAGAGATAACTTTATGAAAACACATAATATCTTGGAAAATATCATTTTGGCATGTACACCGTTTTCACAAATCAACTTGAACTCACCTTGCTATATTAAGTTAAATCTAGATATTTTCCCAACTAGAGCTTCCTCGCACAAACTTGGATCTTCAAGCGAAACCCCTTCAAATCCTAGATCCATAACTTACATATTTTAGTATTCATATTTAAGTACTTGGAATTATCTTCCCAAACATATAATACCAAAATTCCCAAATTGACCAAAACTCTAACTTGACTTAACTTTACCCAAAATCAAGTTCCAACCAAATCTCAGGTTAAACAACACTAAGAACCATAAGTATAACCATTATAACTAACAATGAGGATTTACAAAGGAGTAGAATGAGCTTACCACTAGATCCGACTAAAAGCCTTCAAGATAGCCATTAATGGTGGAGAGATGGTGGAGAATATGAAACCATAGGATCTCCACCTTCTGCACTTGTAGATCTAGCCTCCAAACTTCCAAATACTCTAGATCCACTCAATAAGTGGTCTTCCAAACCTCTCAAGCAACCTAGGGTTTCATACCCACTTTTAACCATAAAGAAGATGATGGGTAGGTGGTAGAGATGAAGGGTAAACCCAAGGGAAAGGTTTATGGTGGTGATGGATGGCTCCAAAATCAGCGTGGGCGAAGGAGAGTAGAAAGAAATCGAGTGAGAGAGGTTTGAGTTGAGTGAAATGGTAGAAAAGGCTAAAATCCCGTATTTAATCCTGACAGGCCTCGCAGTTCGGGGGTATGACTCGTGGCGTGAGCCTCGCTCTGTTGAACCTTCTGTTTTTCCCCTGCATCTACCTCGCAGCGCGAGCGGACTCCAGTGGCCAAATCCAATTTTACAACTTTGACTACCTCACGGTGTGAGAAGGTTTCTGGTTCAACCGATTTCTAACTCCAACTCAACACAGGCTAAAGTTGGACGAGAGGCTAGATTTCGATGGTTTGATCCAGGGATTTTGTGGGTGTTACATTATAGAATTTTGACATTGTTCGGAGAAACTTAGGTACATAGAAAGAAAATTATTTTATTCAATTTAGAAGATCCTTATGAATTGGTCGAGACATACTTGAGGTTGTTGCAACGACAATGATGGTGAGAGTAGAGGCGGCGGTTTTCGCTAATTAGAACCTTTGAAGGGTGTCTATGTGCTTCTAGATTTGCGAGTTTTCGCTTTCATGAGACGATCTCCGGTTGTTAGCGGAGATATGAAATAGGGTTTTCCATGGGAATGACAAATGTACGCAGTTAATGGTTTGGGTAAATTAGATTTTATTAGGTCTAGTTTTGGTGTTGAATAGAAAGTTCAGGGTCTGTTATGTCATTCATCTAATGTCTCTATTGTGTCTAGTATATAAGGGTTGCTAACCCTACTTTATTAGGTTGATCACTAGGGTTATTTACTTTCACGTATACGGCGACTTTTCTACCACTCTTTGTAACCTTGTGATTACATTTAATCATTCGACTATTGGTTGCTTAATCTTATTGATTATCATTATATTTGCAATCTAATCACCGATTGGGTCCTTTCAGATTTACAGGCTAATGCAAGTTTTAGGTTCTTGTATTTTGTATCACAGTGTGGTATCTATAGTTGGGTTACAGTCTGGTGCAAGTTTTAGGTGCTTGTATTTATCACAGTGTGGTACATACAGTTTGACGAGTAGAATATTGTTTTTGTTTCATATTTGTAACCTAATTGGGTATTTGATTATTTGTTGTTGCAGGTGATGGTCAATTAAGTATTCAATTAATTTTGTATCATAGTGTGGTACATGTAGTTAGGTTACAGTCTGATACAAGTTTTAGATGCTTATATTTATCGACAGGTATTAGGTGCGATGGCAATGGTGGATATGAACTTTGGGAATTTTTTATTTTGAATGTACCGAGAACTATTGGGTTTGATTTAACAGTCTTAGGCGAAGGCAATGATGGATAGGGACTTTGGGGGTTTTGATTTTGAATATATTGAGACTATATCGGCTTCGTGCAATCAGGTAATTATGTATCATAATGTGTAATGACTTTATACCCTTTTTTTCAAATCTCGATAATTGTCATACTGTTTCTTTTAGAGTTAAAAGGAATATATCACTTTTATTTTTTTACAAATTATATATAGAATAAGTGGTACATATAGGCCCTCACGGTTATCATAAACAACTTAGTTCGTTCTCCCATGAATAGCCCCTTATGTATATAAGTAGAGAAGTGATCCTAACCCTTCATATAGCTAAGATCAAAGTTGACAAGTCAATAATTGTAGTTTT
>LUCG01274570.1:0-18946 GCA_001633085.1 Carthamus tinctorius | reverse complement strand
GGGAGTAGTACCAGGATGGATGACCTCCTGGAAAGTCCTCACCAGGTCGCCAGAAACAAAACCGTGAGCCAGTGGGACAAAACGGACAATATTGTTGTTGAGGTAGGTGGGATGTTACAGACCCAAACACCAATAGTCAACATAAAAAATAGGCCAAAACGATACCATAAAACTAACATTTCCGTTATAACGAATGGACGAAAATACCCACCCAACCGGAGGTCAGGGGAACGTAGAAACTAGAAACATATAAATGTCTGCATCTCATCTCTACAAAAAAAACACAAGTGGTAAACACAATTAAGGGCCCAAGTGCTCTAACCAAATACAACATTTTACTCTACACTAGATTTGGCCTGCATCCACATCCTTTACAAATTACAATATATATCCATCTATAATATATATATATATATATATTTATCACGATTAATCTACTTGTTAGTCTAGTCATCATCCGACAAACAGACCAGATCATGCCCAGAAGACGAGGGTGCACCGAGATCTCGAACGAAATCGGTTAGGTCCGTCAGGTCAATGTTCATGTGCAAGTCGGATGTCGAAGGTGGCAGGACGTTATGCCGACTAGAGTTATTAGGAGCCGCCAATGGTTCAGACCGAGGCGATGCACTAAAAAGGCTGGGTTGGCCTGCGGGTATCCGTGGTAAAGACGAAGAACGGGGAAGCGAGGAAGACTGGTTTGCATATAGTGATTGAGGTGAAGCTTGGCGCGGCGGTGGTTGTGGCGACTGTGACCGTGATGACCGCCAAGGTGAAGCTGCTGAGGGTGGTCTTTGTGGTGGCATGGTGGAATCTTCCGGCGGCAGTGGTGGTAGCGTTGTTGCTTGGGAGTTCGACGGAGAGGTGGTTAGTGGCAGGCTGCTTGTTAAATGCTGGCTCGGTAGCGTCTTCCGGTAAGATGCAAAATCATGGGATGCAGATGATGAAGGTCGAAAAGGTCTGATGTGCGGGGCCGGCGCACGGATTTCACTGCCGCCTAGAGGCCGGAGATGTGGTGCCGGAGCACGGATCTCGCCGCTGATCAAAGGCCGGAGATGTGGCGCTGGAGCACGGGTCTCGCTGTTTATGCGTAGATTTCCGGTAGACGGCGTGATCTGGTTTATACTAGGTGGTGGTTTGTTTGGGGTGCTAAAGGAAGAAATTGGGCTGATGCCAGGTGGCGGTCTGTTAAGAATGGTCGAGGGGGTAATCGAGCTGATACCAGGTGGTGGTCTGCTAAGAGTGCTCGAGGGGGTAATGGGGTTGATTCCAGGTGGCAGTCTGCTAGAAGGGGTAACTGGGTCGACACTAGGCGGTGGTCTGCTAGGTGTGGTTGAGGGCATCATGGGGCTGACGTTAGGCAAGGGTCTGCTTGATGTAGGTGTCGATCTGCTCAGTGGGCTGGAGAAAAGAGCCGCCGGTTGGTGAACAATTTGAAGAGGAGGCGGTGGTGGCGGCGGTAGCGGTGGCATGGTTGTAACTGGTTGGGTTCCTAAAGCTTGGCCAGGTGAAGATGAAGCCATGCCAAAGGAACGCCTCACAGAAGGTTGAACCGAGTACCGATGGAGTTGCTGCATTAATCCAGCTTGAGTTGCTGCAAAGAATGAATGCAAATTGAACTCTAGTAAATGATAATTTCACGCAAAACGTAAATATAGCATCGATAACCATTATAGGTAGGCAGGCATACCTTGTTGCATTCCTCCATGGCCAGGAGTAAAATCTTGGCACTTAGACCGGAAAGCCTCGGCCAATATTTTATTCATGACCACTCTGTTCAGATTGATATCGAGTTCCTTCTTTTTCAAGTTATATGCGGCCTCTGCTTCCTGACTCTTAGCTTCATACTTTGCCTTTATCTGAGCGATCATTTCTGCTATTTCCTTCTCGCAATCAGATTTTAGCCTTTGTCTCTGCATGAAGAAACACCCCGAAATCAAGATGAGAAACAAAAATGAAAAAACTCGCAGAGTTATCCAAGGTAAAATCAAACGAGATACTAACAATGTCTTCCTGGAACTTGTTGACGTTATCCTTCACTGCACATAACCGCTCCAGTTCGGCTTGAAGTGGATCGACTTGCTTTGGCATCCGAGAAGCCACGTGGTTATGATTATAAGATCCATGAACATCAAAGATATTCATTTCGGGCTGTGAAACATTTTGGTTCACAATCTCGGTGGTAACCGGTGGTGGTGCTGGTGGCTCGGAAGTTGGGGCAGAGTTGGGTGGTTCAACACTTGGTTGGTCACGAACTGCATCAGCATCGAATGAAGGCTGACGTTCTTCCAGATTCTCGCTAGGGTGCAGCACGGCATGATCAGAAGAGTCGGTGTGATTTTCTGCTGACTGGTTAAGCCCTCCAGGAAGGGCTGCCTCTTCAGGGTTAGCTTCAACCAAAACGTCACTATCTGGAAGTATGTCAGATTGATTCTCGGCAATTGGTAGATCAGTAGACAACAGAAAATTCAGTTCATCATGAGGTTCGAGTGACGGATCTTCTGAATTGATCTGAGCAACTTGTCCAGCATCTAACAGCTGTATATTATCGACATCGATTCCAGCTAATGAACTACATTCAGCTTGCCCATCTTTTTCTTGACTTTGACCAGACTCATGTTGAACTTCCTGCAAGACCAAAATTACAATGTTGTTTAGTTTATTCACAGAAATGCCAATGAAAAATTAAGAATCCCGACAAGGTAGATAACCTACCGGAATCGTTGGCATTGGATGATCTGAAGCTGGAGGAGCAATCGACTCAACTGCCGGTGTCTTATCGGGTGACGCAGCTGCAGAGGGTGAATTGCTGCTACTGGAACCGCACAATTCATTCTGGTCTTCATCAACACGTAACGTTTCGGGAACTATAACGTTATCTTCGCCATTATCTTCGTTGCCAGCTGGCATTCCCGTTTCAGCAGTGTCGGCATCACCGGGCCCCGTCTCGTTATGGTCTTTGCCAGCATAGTCGACATGTGGCGGCATATCACTGGGACCAGTCTCGTTATGGTCTTCGATAGCAGAGTCGAGATGCGGTGGCATATCACCGGGACCAGTCTCGTTACGGTCTTTGGCGGCGGGTGACGCAACAGGACCGCTATTGCCTCCTTTGGCATTTTCTTCATTCGAATCGACTTCAGGCGCTCCTGACTCCACAGAGTCGACATGCCCGACCACGTTATCGTCAACACCATCGTGCTGTTGTGCCGGAGTTTCTTCCATTTGTACACTCGGTACTGCTGCATCAGCCTTCTGCTTCTCGGAAGTATGAGAGCCTGTAGACTCGATATTGTTAACCCTGTTTGATGGTTCCACCGTTCTACCAGGCTCTTCCTCAAACGACGCGCCATTTGGCTCGACATTGTTTGCACCCGTGCCCAAGTCCTCGATCCAAGCTTCAATCTGTGCTGACATTGCATCCAATTTATCGTTCTCTCCATCGGGATTCTCAAGAAAAACTGAAGGCTCATTATGTTCTTCGATCAAATTTGTGCATGAAGCGGGATTGGCCTCAGGGGTACTTTCAGCTTCTTGAATGATGTTCCCGGAGTGAACCGTCTGACTCTCGTGTGGCAAAGTAAGTTCATGGTTAGCGATCGAATCAGCCGTTACCTGTTCTTCGGCAGGCAGCAGCATTTCCGTGAGATCTTTGAGGTGAATCTCCCTCAATCTGTCATGTTCTTCCAAATTGTTAGCATACTTCTTTTCCAACACATTTAGCTTTTCTGATCTTATAGAGGGATTACTATACAGAGTGTGAATAAAAGCTTTCTCCAAATCGTAATCCTCCTTCAAAACCGTCCTCTTCTCATCCCACGCTTTGTTAAACATCTCTAGCTCTTTTTGTTCCTTTGTAGCAACAAGATCTTCCTTGTATTCGTTTGGCATCTTCTCAGTGCTTTGCAATATATCTTCATTTGATAACTCGTGACTTCCCGAAACGTCAGCATTTTGATTATGCTGACCGTCTACGTTCTCTGGTGTTACTCCTTGTGGGTTAGCTTGAGGTGCTTGTATATTTTCTTGGTTTTCTGTGTGTAGTAAGAACATCTCCTTTGCAGGTTCCAGCTTCAAGTACACAGAGTCTGCCTCTTCTTCCGTGCAGATGAAATTCAAGTGCTTTTTTGCAAGGGCAAAGGATTCCCTTCCATCAATCTTGTATCTTGACAGTGAAGAAGCGATCCAACACTGAAATGAAAGAAAGCACATCGGTAAAGACATTAAAAATGTCAAAAAACCATGTATGTCATTAAGCTTGAAAGAACTCAAGATCCTAGAGTATCATAACACAAAGAAAGTGGGAGCGGATTTGCAAAAGATTGAAACACCAATGCTTTTATTCTAAACCCGTTGGGGTGGGTTAATCCTCCTTTATAGGGGCAGGTTCTGGGGAAAACCTCAAAAGATCAGAAAACTGCGGAACACCCTGGTAGCCCGTCATCTGGACGGTATACACTTGTGCATACAAGTGATTTGTAACATGCACACGTGCACAAAAACCAAAAAACAACTTAACTTACTTGTATGCACAAGTGCATACAGTCCAGATGAAGGGCTACCAATGGTGTTCTTCAGTTTTTCATTATTTTGAGGATTTCCCTTGAACCTCTCTATATGTATATGTATATGTACATGTACGTGTACGTATACGTATACGTATATGTATATGTATATGCTATCTGAGATTCAAATGTGTTGGAGTTTGAAAATCCCAATCTGTTATGAACTGGACAGAATCAATCAAACTCTGAAAGAGAAACTGAAATAATCAAAGGGGCTATTCGAGAGGCCAGAACTCTACCAAGAACATTATTAACAAATTTCTGAATACCTTACACCTTTTCCATGGCTATTTATACTAGGCATTTATTATAAGTGCCCAAAGTACCCATTCTTAACTAATCTCGAATAACACGCTTGGATGGGTGTGGGACTAAGGGGGTGCATGACAGCTACTTCCACACAGTAAATCGTGCCTGCCTCTCTTAATGTTCTCTTCTTGGTTTAACATGAGAAAATTAAATATCGACTTGAAGGGATGACCAAGAAAACCAAACAACTTTGTGTCTAACTCTAACAAAATCAATGAAGAGCATAATGTTTCTACTTCATTCAGTATGTTAAAATACCATACCAATGATAACATGAAAGCCTGTAATGTACTTGTGAGTTCCTTGCTGCCGACATTATAATTCTCAAGGACAAATTCAAGAAATCTTTCGGCTGTGATCTTGATATCCTCCTGCATTGACAGTTAAGTCCAATTAAATATAAGATTGAAGGGACAAACTTTACAAACTAGTAAATAGCAATATATAAGGTTGTGTCATTGTTTCAGAACATTAAAAAGGGTGGAAATAATTTACAAGCTCCATATAGTTTCCTCAATCGTTAGTGGCATCCACACTCATAAGATATCAAGCTAACAAATCACTCTCATTTGCTACAGACAATGTAATAAACAATAAAGACAGATTCCGTAGACGAGTCTCCAAGAGCTAAAACCAGTATTAAAATCAAAAACTTCATCTTCAAGAATCAAGATATAGAAAATCCGGGACAAAGAAACATACCGAAAACTTGAGAATCTTGCACAGCTCAGACACAGTGGGCTTCAGGAGATCATGAAGACTTCTTTCATTATGGACGGTAGACCAGAAGTGATCACCAGATGATGATTGAGACTCGTTATGTGCAGGAATTACAAAACCCCCTGAAAGAACATATGAAGATCTTAAACTAGAAGCCACTTTACTACAAGACCTACGTAAACTTTTGCAAATCAAGTTAACTATATTGCACAAAAATACCTTCATTTGCCCCTCCAGTTTCGGCTTCTATCGCTGGATTGGACGCAGTAGGCTCAATGTTGTTATTCAGAGATTTCTTACGTTTCTTTCCAACATCAGCATGGGCAGGACTTGTTTCCATAGGAGAGCCCTCAAAGTAGTGTGGTCTTTTTCTTTGTCTCGGGGTTGACGCTGATACAAACTTCCACTTTGGAAACCTTCCCTCCAACAACTTTCTCCAAAACAAATGAGGTCGTTCTCCAAAGGGTAATGGTGTATGCAAAGGGATGTTTTTACCGTAAATTCCACAGCTTTGAACTCTAGTGATCATTGACTTAGATGTATCCCTGCTGTTACATTTGTGAGAAATCAAGTATAAGAACTCCTCAAGTACATCCTTCAAGAAGGATTCTTCAAAGGAAATATTCAGATCAGATGCACCATGAAATTGGTTCAGTTTGTTGAGCAAGTCTGAGGCACCAAACATGAGCAAGGCATCACAAGAACTCCTATTTAAACTCTGCAACTTGCTATCAATAGCAACACTCTGCTCTGCAAGTCTAAGAATTTTTTCTTCCAACGTGCATGAAGAATATAAACGGAAAACCATTATTTTTTCTGACTGAGAATCGATTGATATTTTTTGCAATGCTTTTAGATCATATGCAGGATTCAGGTCGCTGTCAAATATGACAACGATGTCTACTGATGATAATTTGATGCTTGCTTGACACGCACGATGCTCTAGCAAGAAGACAAATCTACTCATATCTTTGTTGAAGTTGTTTAAAGCAGCCTGCTTCTTAGATGGGACAAGCCCAACCCCATCGACACGCTCATAAGAGTCTTGACCAAATCTATAATGGAGAAAATCATCTAATATGTCTCCAACAGAAGGTAGACCTTTTGCAGTACCAACTGTAGGCTGTCAGAAGAAATGTATAGAAAAATATCAATATGATCACATTACAAAGATACAACTACATAAAAACCTCTTAACACAGAGAAACCAACATGCATACACACAGAGATACACAATCAATATATAATAAATAAGTAACTGCCCGCCACGTGTCGTCGTCTGGTGAGCCGGTTTCGGATTTTCCCGCCTAAACATGTATCTGGACGTATTTCATACTTTCAGTTCATTTAGGATTATCTTATTGACATGTGTCATTTTATTAAAATAACAATATAATTTTACTAATTTAGTATTCTTAAAACAACAAGATAATCATTGAGTTATAAAAAAATTGCTATTAATTAAATTATAATTTGAATTGTTCAAGTTAATATTTGCATAATAAAATATAATATATAAAATACAAACAAGATAACTATTGAGTTTTAACAAAATTATTTGACCAATTAATCTATTTTGACATTGTTCAAGTTAATATTTGCATTGCATATAAATTTATAAAACATAAAATTGGAATCGAGTGATAGAGAATAAAACTGACACGAAACAAGATTATTTATTAAAGTGCTCAATAGCTTAAAATGTTCTGCGCTGCATCGCGCACGTACATATCTAGTTGCTACATCAAATTAAATAAAAAAGAGATACACAATTGATACATCAAATGAAATAGGAAACTGCACTTGCTGTGTTTTCACACAAGTCAATTAATTTGCATGGCGAAAGTTAAAGTGTACACAAAACGTTACGAAGCATTTTACCAGTTTTCTACAGAGTGCTGGTGTTTTACCTACATCTCAACTGACTCGGCCAATTCAACACTGGGATTAAAAAATTATACTGATATAATTAATCCAAGCAAGAATCTGAAACAGATTCCATGCAACTCAATTCAGATGGTTAGGACCAAATAAATATGTTTTCACTTTTCAGTGATTAGCCACGTCTTAGTAAAAATGCTCCACAGTTAGGGGAATAAATAGGATGATTTGCCTACTTGAGGTCACTTTGAGAACCTAACAAAAACCAGTGACATTGTTTACCACTCAACACTCGGTCCCCTTGTGAAACAAATATTTGAATAATAATTTAAAATGCAGAAAGAAGAAAACCAAACATAAAAAGATTATATTATAGCAGAAGAGCCCTTACTGCAGCTTAAATTAAAAATCATCGATCGTACCTGAAATAGGATAACCACTCTTAGTTGGCGTTTCTTAACCTCTGGCAGCATCAGGTCAAGAAATTGTAGTTTGCCACTTGCTTCTATGCCAACATCCCATACCTTAGCTGGTGCATGACCTTTCATAATCAAGGCTTGAAGACTAGGATCCAAAATATACGGGTGATTACAGCACTTCAAAAAGAAAAATAAGATCAATTAAAGATATCTGTCAACGAACAGCAGATTACTATTAAATGATTAGAGCAAATATAGAGAACGTTTCATTGTTCGGCCCAAGCTTCCAAGGAGGAGGGTTAAATGACAGTGTCATAAGAATTGGATGAATAATGTTCAAAAAAAGAAGTCCAAAAAGTGATCAGATTCACGCTAACATTATATTTATTTTATCAAATAACATTGCTAACTATAATCAAACAGAGAAAAATGCCTGGCGTGTATGGACAACAATGGTTACTATCTGTCTTTTCAAACCATTCTAATACTAACATTTCTAACCATCACACTGCATCGCAAACCATGTACTTACAAAAAGGAAACAAAAAGAACAATCGTACTTCGCTCAAGCTACTGATCTTGGACAAAACTTTAACCTGGGTATAAATAGTTCAACATTAGGTGCTGATGTGGCAAAATAGCAATATATTAACAGTTTGTTGATGTATTCCTGGATAATCATTTGTAATGGTCGTTTTTTCCTTTCATTTAAAGTACATCAGACATCGATTTACTACATTTCTATAAATCTTCCGTTTTTATTAGGAAAAAAAAAGTTATCCCCTTAGTTCCATAAAGATGGTTATAACTTCATTATGCAAAATTACTTCTAGATTTGAAACAGAGAAATATTCAACTATATTAACTTTTAAAATATGAAGAAAAAAAATAATGCTAAAAGCAATGTAAAATCATGAATATACATATTAATAACTTGAATCATAAAACCAATTACCAGGTAGTAACATGTGCTTGTGTGGATTACTAAAACCAACTAAAATCATATATTTATTTCAATCAAGTCAACATGCTGAGCACATTACTGAAACCAACATCCTGTGTGGATTGTCAATCAACCAAAGATGCTTTTTGTGATGCTTAAAGTCGAGAGTGGTTATAATCTATTTGTCAATTCAATGTATACAAGTATTACTTCAAACTATCTATCTTTGATGAAATTAGGGTCCAATATAATTGTCTTTTTTGCTACATCAGCAATCAGGACTAGCTTTTCCTTATGGGAAAAAAAAGTTATCCAAGATTGCTATTTTTTAACATACTTCAGAGTGTATTTTTGCAAATAAAATGAGTGGTTTGCAGCAAGAGGCGCAGTATGTTAGTTCAATATATCAACCACTGCCCTTTTACGACCCAATACATATAAACCATTAACCCTCTGTTAAAGCTTGTCCGTTTAACCATTAACATATGCTTAGGGCAAGAAACAGTGCCAAGCAACTTCCTTTTCCGTAAGATATAAATGAGATCACTATTCCGCATGATTGTATTAAGACCTAAAATGTACAAGCCAAGGAATATTGGAAAAAATGCAAAGTCGCATGCTATCTTCAGACGACAGCATTAATTGTGACAAGAAAACTAGTCACCTAATGCGACTAAAAGCTCAGATATGAAAATTCTGAACAGATGAAAGAATAGTGCAAGGACAAACCTTTCGGTTGGAAATAAGAATGTCATGGAGAGCCCCAATAGTATCACTTTTTGAAGATGAACAAAGAAACATAGTATTGGAAAATAGGGTAACACAATACTGCTCAAGCTGCACGTTGGATAGCTGGACAGGAACCCAGAATTCTACAAACTTGGAAGAGTCGGATTTGCATTCATATGCAACATACTGGGACAAGGTTTCTTTCAGCTTTCCAATATCACCCAATTCAGTCTTTGATCTGGTATTGCTAGATAAATCCCCATCACAACCTAGCAGTGACAGCACATTAAGGTACTCAGCCATGCTCTCCTGCAACTCAACAGAATTTTTAAACTCAAACTCCTTCCAGTTGCCAGAATATCGCATGAAGGTCAGGGTGCAGAGAAAGCAGAAAGTTAAATACTATAAGTTGACACTCTGAGAACACATAAAAAACTGAGCGATCAAAAGGGAAAAGAACATACCCCTATTGGGCCACCAAAAAGAAGCAATCTCTTATTTGTGGATAGCCTCTTAATATCATCAAAACATGCTGAGATCTCTGAACACTGAGACTCGTCAACCATGATTGCTTCCCATTTTATGTTTTTTAACACACTTAAATCCTGCCAAGAGACGTAAGATGCATGACTATGGCTTAAAAACACTATAAACTTCATATGTGCAAATGGGATCCACCAACTTGTTACGTAGTCCATTTAAAATGGCAATGTACATACAAGAAAACCAAAAACAGTACAGCAAAATAACAGGAACTTCCAGTAAAACTGACATTTGTTTCGGATAGACATACCTTAAGAAATGCATCCACGCAGTACAAAAGAACTTGAAACACCAGCTGACCACCTTCCTTTTGAACCTCCAACAATATAACACTTTTTTGGGTCTCTCTAACCTCAAGGGAGACTTTAAGATCATTAGATGGTGCTAAACGTACGAACATAGCTTCCCATTGAGCTAGATAACCAGATGTTGTGATTATTAAGAAAGGATGGGTTACACCATTCAATGAAAGTATAAAGAGAACAACTCTCATCACCCTCTCCTGCAAGTGCTATATTCCATTACATGCAGTTCACACATCTCAATCAAGAAAGTAAATGTAACTTAATTAATAATGAAACTCAGTACAAACACCGAATGATAACTAAAATTTTGGACACAAATCAACCGAAAAGAGTATGCTGATGCATGGAAACAGATAAATGAGCAAGAGCAAACCATTCATTCAATAAAAATAAATTGCACACAGCTGGTAAGGAGAACAGAGTGATATGCAATAAAAATTAGATGTGAAGCATCAAAAAGGACAGCTTAATAATTCTAAATAACCTAAACACCCAAATATTAAGCAAAACCTAACATAATTCAGTGCCACCCATATAAACACTAGATAGAACCCAACTTAACATAATCACTATATTTCTCTTCTTCCTAAAATAGTGAGATGTGTTGGGGGGTTTTCATCAATTAAATAATTCTATCTGTAAATCAAAAGGTCAATTTAATAAAGATCATAACCAGATGTCTTGCGGGATTGCGGCTTATGCATCAATCTCCAACATGATGACTCACGTCTCCATGAGCTAAATCCTGTATTTTGAGAGATGAGTCCTCCATTATGGGAACCATTATGAAATTATATCCTTCAGTGTGTGCCTTGAGTATGTTGAAGTTTGTAAGAGGAGATTCAAATCAGGTACGTACTGGACTTTAGCAAAAATTGGTGATTGCCACTCAACATTCTCTAAGTAATATCGAGATTTCTGTTTTGCTTAAGTGAGCATTTTCATCATGATCACCTACTTGGGGAGTCTTACCTAATCTATATTGAATTTCAGTGTGCAGGTTTTTAAGTAATAACTAATAAGTTGTAGGTCCAGCACGTAGAATTCCAACTTGAGGGTGAATGTCTGGAAATATGTAATACTAGAGGAAGCATAGCAGATAAAATTATTGAAGCATATTTGCTTGGGTATCACACCTTGTAACCCTATATTTAAGCACCTTTATCATTAAAAACATGTTTGACAGTTCTCCACCTAAAGGTTGATGTTTATTTGATTAAAAGTTAAAACATGATATATCCATTGTTGAAGGCTATTAAAATTTTCACAACAGGATAAGGGGCTAACTGCTAGACCTATTTATCAAATATCAGTATATCACAGAAGCGTTTAACAATCAAAAGCATATCTTTACAGAATATCCACATGATAAACTTCTTTAAATCTTAAATACTTGCCTGATTGTCAAAAAGTACTCTGTTCTGCCCTTTAATCCAACTATCTTGCAACTTCCTAACATAGTGGATTTGATCCATCCCAGGTGGACCGCCAGCAGGACTAGTTGGAGTTTTAACAGATGGTTCCTTGGTCTGCAGTATCAAAAGAACATGAATTTCGTTAAAATGGTAAGGTGTATTATTACATAATCCTCTCAAAGATGACATGGACAATGATCAGTTAACTTTTCAAAGCCTGTATGATGAAGATTCTATCCATACCATGTAAAGTATCAAAAAAAATTCTGCTTTATTTCAACATGGTGAAAAGTGGTAACTTAAAAAATAAAGTAAAAACTACAACTTTGATCCTTGTAGTTTGTAAAAAGCTATGAATACAGTTTGCATTTGGTTTGAAAGTGGTCGCCGGCACCAACTCCATTCTGTTAACTCAGTTAAGAGGGGCATTTCAATCTTTTTTACCCGTTTTTGTCTTTTTAGTATTAAATAACTTTCAATGTACTCATGCTTAAAGCATTATATATAAACCCATTAATGTGTCCCGGCCTCACTCCTCTTCTTCCCCATCCCCTCCCCCTCTAGTCATCTACCTGTCGTCTTATCTGGAAAATCCAAATCTGAACCAAACCCACCTTGCAGATCTGAAACCTAAATCAACCAAAACCAAATCAAACTTACATTCCAAAACCCCACCAAATTCCAAATCTGAAATCTATATCAAACATTCACTCCCATATCTGAAACCTAGATCAAATTACCAGAGAACATTGAAATCAGTGGTGCAAAGGTCGATCGCCGAATTAAAGTCCCCCCCAAGGGGTTTCTTGATGCACAGCACCACCACCACCATCAGAGAGGAAGAAAACTAGCAAACAACCTTTGTCTCTGGCAATTTTTGGCGGTGAAGGTGAGGGTAAGACGGAGCAGGTTGGGTGGGGTGGGCGGTTCTATATTTTTTTTTCCTTTATAACAATATATAATACATCTTTTATTATTATTTGAAGAAACTGAGAAAATTGGAAAGAGATCAAATTGCCCCTCTTTTTAATTGGACTTGACAAAAAAATTAATGAGCATTAGTGCCAAGGACCACTTTCAACCCAAAATGAAAATTGACGTACCATTCTTATAGTTTTTGCATTTGAAGAACAAGTTTCATAGTTTTATACAAACCACCGGGATCAAAATTGTAGTTTGCTCTAATCAATATATAAAAATGACAAAACAAACTCTGGCACACTCTAGATGACAATAAACTATGGTTGAAACGAACCTGGCCTGATTCCTTAATTTACTTAACTAAGCTACATATGTAAAATTACTGCACATGTTCTTTATTCTTTCCATTCTTATGGTTTGGCAAGGCAGGCACTAAACATAACAGGTGTTATGTAGTAGTTATCGGCACACAATTGCTTCAAACTCATAAGAAATTACAAATACTTTACATGTGCAAAGAAGATTCTATTGTTGAAGCAAACTGAATCAAATGACCAACGGGAAGTGCACTACTTGACCAATTAATATATGACCAAGGACCTGGGCATCAAGGGAATAGAATGGATAAACCCAGGTTGATGTAAGATCGTCCAAATAGGATGATTAAACTTCCTGTTTCTCTTTACGATTAGCAGAGGGCTACACTTTTAGCCAATCCTGACTTAAATGAAAGCATAAAAGCTCTACACATCAAATCATGCATTTTCTTTTAACCGGGACAGCTTTCCCTCCCAATTTCAAATAATAGAGACTATGATGGATTCATGGTCAATATGGATGAGACTACTGCCATAGATGTTTCCTTAAATCGATTTTACTAACTTAAAAAATCAACTTGCATTGAAAATTTCAAGAGACGTACCTTATCAACCATTGGAGCAGAAATCGCCATCTCTCCATGACCATCATCATACTCTTTTATCAAGCGTTGACCTTCAGATGAACCTAGGACAGTACTCTCCAACTCCCATGTAGCTTGCTCACAATCAAGGCCTTCCCACTCCACAAGCCACTCATAGTGGTAATCCAAAACCTTACCAGCATCCTCCTGGCTCTCATTTAGTGGTTTAAAAGACAATAATAATCTTTTCTTCAACAGTTTATGTGGCATGGTCTTCGCCGTCTAGAACGAGGGATTGGCGATTCAAGACAGAAGGTTAGTGCATCTATTGCCTCACTCCCAAAAAATAAAGTAGGCAGTAACACAAATTAAAAAGAAAATACATATAATGTCTATCACTAGTTATTTTCGTGAACTGGTCTGTTGGTGCATCTATTGCCTCACTCCTAAAAGATTGTTAAAGGGGATGCTCGTGCACCAAGGATTGTCGGCTTCACAAGGGGTTAGGAAGCTTAGTCTTTTGTACTTGCCTTGGTATTGAAAAAGGTTGTTCCTGTGACTGGAAATGCTATCCTTCATGTCACAGAGTAACCTTCACTCTAAACCATAGTTAACATGCATAAATGTAATTTTGATTATAACAAAAGCATAAATGGTAAAGTTCAAACTTATCTATGTCATATATAAATATTTAGCATAAACTGCATTAAAAACAACCGAACACTCCAAGAATGAAGTCATGCATGCAATTAGGTGAAAACTTATACCCGTTAAACAAAAATAAACATAAAACCAAAACTGAATAGCCTTAAAGTCAACTTCGACTAGTCTCTTACACATATGCATAAAAAGTATTCAGTCTCTTTGCAAAATGTTGAGGGAAATACTATGCATACAGACTTCCCTCCCCAATCCTAACAAAGCCATCCCATGATGAATCAGGCATCTGAAATTAAGCTAATTTGGAATATAATGAAATAACATAGCTTTATGATGATTTTATAGAATATTTAACATACCATGCTTACATATTTTTTTCCATATGCGTACAGTTCGGAGAGATATAACTTCAATCAGTGTTATTTGATTGGTGAAGAAGCATTTTTGAATTATATCTCTACTCTTCTCTTGTAAGTGGCTTAGGAATCACAATACTTGCTCAAAGGTTGTGTCTCATCCATACATATAGAGCCGGAAAAACTAGGTTTTGGTGATCGTTGATGCTTTAAGTTGTATTAGCAGCAAAGGTTGGACATGGATGATCTTGTTTGTGGTACACATGTTAGATTGCGTTTGCTATGAACTAAATATCAGCTATAAAAGTGATAAATCCCTTGTAGAGAATCAATAAGCAGACGATATTTGAGCTAGAATTTACCAAATCTTTGTCATTAAACTTTTCCACAATCAGTGGCGCTCGATTAGCAACTGAGCCTCAACTCAAGCATCAAAACAAAAAATTTCCAAAGCCTCAACTCAATTATATATTTACGAATGTTGTCATTGATTTTCATTCATTGAAGACCTTTTGAATATGATCTACGTAGGGTGGTAAATTATGGAAATAACAGGAACAAAAGATGTCAATACAAGCAATGAAAATTGACAACTGTAGTTTGTTGAAAGGTTTACAGTCAATACATGAAAGAAAAAAAAAAACATAAAAGGTGACCAACCTTGGAGCTAGAGGTGCCACATAAATCTCCTTCGCCTGTGTTGTTACAAGGGTCAACTTCCTGCTGATTATCTAAACCCTCGTTAATCCTGCAGGGCAAGAGTAACTAATCATTGTGGGAAGCAACAATAGGACTCCACTAGGTACAACAGAATGATAGATATGCATGCACCTGAAACAATTAGGATAGTAATCTCCTTTCTCGTTATGAGGGGGAAACCTTAATTACATTGTACATCATGGGAAAATAAATGGAACAGGTTATGGATGCATAGCACTCTTAAAATTGGAGCATAGGTGCAACCATTTCCAATTTCCTGAAAATGCTGTCAACTTGGGACTTTCTAAGGGTCAGATTTTGTTTAACCATTGGACATGACCTCTTATAGGAGTTCTAGAAGACACAAGATAACCAGAGAAGGGTACTAAGAATGGTAATCTATAGAGTATAGATAGCCTAGGCAGGAGGAAAGGATCTGGAAAGTTAGAGGATAGGGGTATAGTTAGTGAGCCAGCAGTTAGATCTCCTGAGCCTTAGATAATAGAAATGTGTAGTTATTCCTACCTTTTTGGTTATATTTTCTTGTACCAACTCCTGTTTGCATGTTTGCTTGTTGTTTGCCTGCTTGATTGAATGTTGTTGTTTACTTCTAACCAGTTTTTCAAAAGGCGCTATGGCTTAAGACACGTCTACATCGTTAAGATAAGGCCCATAGACTTTGTGTAAGTTGTGGCTTACGTTCTTTAGATTACGTGATTTTTTCAGTCAAATTTTAAATTTCACTTTTGTGTATTTACAATTTTGACTTTAAATTTCATATTTTTACAAACTTAGTTGACCACATCTCTCATAGTTTCTTAGATTCACACATGTCATGAGCTCAGGTTAAAACGAAGTTGTAAAACTCTTCCAATTCTATTTTGAATATTTGATCACAAACTTTTGATATAGAACTAGTTAATTTATATTGAATAATAAATAGAAAACTTTAAGTAGTATATAAAATTATATAATTTGTCACCTTATGTCAAGCCCTAAAAAACGGGGCGCCCTCGCTGTGGCGTAAGGCTCAAGGCTTGAGCTCACCACCACGCCTCGCACCATTTTGAACCTTGCTTATAAATCCTTTTCAAATGTTAGTTTTCTTTCTTACTTTCAAGTTCTTATGTTCTTTCTCTGCAAATTATTTGAATTAAGTTTTATCCTTTCTTTTTAGCACAGTCTACACAAGAGAGGGGTCTTCCCGAAGAAGGGAAAAAAAGCCGCTCTGCTGTTTGCGGTTGAGGTCAAGTCTATGTATATCCCACCTGCCAGATACCACCTCCAGGTGGGAAATACTGGGTTTGTTTGGTTTGGTTGGCTTTACCTCTAAAAGATAAAATATGGAAGAAATGGCTTCAAAGAACGTAGCAAAAATCGCATAATTGCCTCAGCATAATTGATATCTAATCGAAATATAAAAAAGATCGACTGTGATAAGTATTTATACCTTGTTTCTTTTGAGCATGGGATAGTTTGAACATCATCATGCTTCTTAACTGTGACAGAAGTACCTCCGTTGCTGCTAGTATTAACTTGAGGTGACTTCTCTTGCCCATTGGGATCCTTGTCATCATCTGCGAGCCAACAAAAAAAATTGTCAACCAATTCCTTTTAGAATTTTCCAAGTATGGAGAAGGAACTAAACTAAGAAGATAACCTACCTATAAAAGAGACTGATATGAAGATAAAACTTCCAGACTAAAAAAAGCATCATAAGTTTATAAGCTCATAAAATAAGGGTGTGTCCGTTTGGCATCAGCTCTGCTCAGAAATCTTAAAACCAGTATCTTACTTTGAAAAGGGCATTTTTTTTACTGTTATGATTATTATTGTAAAATAGTTCACTGTTAGATGATAAGGAGTTTCAAGACTTTGTAAATCATAGCAGGATATTTGTATAAGGGGACTTATCTGATTGTCAATTGATGAAAGCAACTATGAGCAGCTCTTACTGACAAGTAACAAAGGTATAATGATAGATGATTAAATATAGAAAGTTAAATAAACTTGGCACCTGCTTCGATTCTTATCCGTTGAGGTTTGAATAAAGCCTTATAACAAGGACCAGTGAATCTCTTCCTCTTCTTACCACCAACATCTGAATCCTGCCTTTTATCTTTATTATCTTCACTAACATCCCCCACGTTCTCTTTTGAACTGCTTGAAATTTTCTCTTTCTTTGACTTGGTGTTTAATGAAGCAGGAACCTCAGCCAACTTATTTGATCCTGAAGAACCTGGTGACAAGTTTTTCTTACCTCTATCAGACCTCCTCAAAGGACTTTCCCCAATCGGTTTCCCAATCTTCTCTGGTTTCTTCTTTTTTACAGGAGTACTTGGCAATCCCCGATTCTCAATTCGTTCAGACTTTCGAGCATTTGATGGACTTGTTGTGGCTTGTTTCCCCGATGATGTTTCTCTGCTTGACCTTCTTAATCCAGAGGCATCAGCTGATCCTGAATTTGAACCAGGAGATGCGTTTGTCTTCTTTGACTTTGCATTTCCCTCGTCCTTTAATTTACGACTAAGACGATCATCATTGGTCATCATGGCAACTGCAGATGCAGCGGGTCATGCAACACAATTTTAACGAACAAATATAGGCAAAATCCAGTTTTTTCTTAACAATCAAATAGTAGATATTATACCATATCACTCAACTGACCATCTTACACGTCTCTCCTATATTTCACATAGAGCATCTCTACTTATTCGAAGTCAGTGATCATAAAATTACGGATGTAGTTATGTCAAAGCACTCAACATCATCATCAAACTAATACTATCCACTCATTTTCCCACACACATTGGTAAAATCTAATATGTCCATGAATTTCACACTCACTGCTCAAATTAAGACACAAAAAACAGTCATTTGCTAAAGTACGCCATTAATAACCTACAGCTTTCTAACAGATCTCATACCATCATCCCTAACCTTCCTCCAGGTTTTTCCCTACCAAATAACCAAGCGGCTAACCCATATAAAGAGCATCAATCGTTCAAATAGGCATCATATGCAGCAAATAAACGTAAATACAGAACCAATTCGAGTTCCATTTGATATTGTACAGATTAAAATAGTTAGAAACATCGAGAAAGATAGGGCATGGATATCTAATTTCAACGACGATATACAACAAACCTGCAGCTGTAAAATTGGGGATTTAGGCGGTCATACATGCATTGATGATTGTTTGTTCTTGTGAAGTGAGAATTTTCCGGCAACGAAGATTCTACCGGCGGTGGAAAACAAGGGCGGGCAGTGAGGAGGAGGACGCCGGAATACGGGTGCAGAGTATTAGACCAAAAATGTTCAAGTTTGACGTTCAGCTTCGGGATGAGGCACTAGAGAGGTTCTGTTTAACCAAATTACAAAGTTGCCCTTGGAAAATGAAAACTATTTTTTGTATTTAAATCATGTTGTAGCCAATTATTTTTGAATTTATTTTGGAGAAACAACTTTCAAAAAATAAGGTCGTGTTTGGTTTGCTGAAATATTTTTGAAGGAATTAGAATCCTGCAGGAATTGGAATCCAATTCCAAATTCTGTTTGGTTGGCAGGAAATGGAATTGGA
>LUCG01274434.1:0-11717 GCA_001633085.1 Carthamus tinctorius | reverse complement strand
TCGCTTTTTCTTAAATTGATATGCTTCTCGTATGAACCTCTCTCTCTTCTCTCTCTCTCTCTCTCTATATATATATATATATGGTTAGGTTCATTTGGGATTAACATGTTTTTTGTGAGACTCGTAAGACCACATTATTATACTTAACTTAACAACACTGTAAGGTAAAAGAAATCCAAACTTTCACAGCAAAAACACTATGAAGATTACGAGTTTCACAAAAACAACTTGATCTCATATGATCCCAACTCTCTCTATATGTGTGTGTGTGTGTGTGTGTGTGTGAATAGATATTTCACCTAGTTTTCATAAAGAAGAAAAATAGATTAAAAAACCATTATTGACTTAAGAGAGAGCGTTTCTTGGTAGTTGTTTTCTTTTTTCTNCTCTCTCTCTCTCTCTCTCTCTCTCTCTATCTTTTCTCTCTTATACGTACTATTTTCGGTTTATTACAGCAAAATCCTTGCAAAAACCAGTACTCCTTTAAGGTCACCTGAAAAAACGGCTGATCCTTCGGAGGCAGAACCCTTTTCAGGAAGCATATCTTCATCTTCAAATTAACTCATTCACTTCCATCTCCTTCTCATGCTTCTTTCTCACTTAACCCTAAAACAAGAAAAAAAACCCTAGTTTCCATCTCTTCTATCTATCTACTTTCCACTGTAGTACTACCACTTGATCCTACTTTAATCATGATTTCCTTTATGGGTTTTGTTAATTAGTTCTAGTTCCCATCAACTTTTGTTTTTTAGGGTTTCCATCCAGATCTAATTAGTAGAACAAAACTAGGGTTTCCTTCTATCTTTCTGTTTTTAGAGGTAAATCATAATGGAGGAGAGAAGTGAAAATGGTGAGAAGATAGAGGAAATCATGTTACCGGGGTTTCGGTTTCATCCGACCGATGAGGAGCTTGTTGGGTTTTACCTAAAGAGAAAGATCCAACAAAGGCCACTCTCCATTGAACTCATCAAACAATTAGACATCTATAAACATGATCCATGGGATCTTCCAAGTATGGCTCATTTTCTTGTTTTTTTCACCTTAATTTCAAGATTCTTCTATTTTTGTGCCTTTTTTTCAAGATTTGTACTCTTTTTTCTGCATGAAACTAGACAAGATTGTAACTTCTTTTTCTAAATCAATAATCTTCCAAGTATGGCTCATTTTCTTGTTTTTTCCCCATAATTTCAAGATTCTTCTTTTTTTTTGTTCCTTTTTCAAGATTTGTAGTCTCTTTTCTGCATGAAAGTTGACAAGATTGTAACTTTTTTTCTAAATCGATTATAGAGTTGGCTATGACCGGCGAGAAAGAATGGTACTTCTACTGTCCGAGGGACCGAAAGTACCGCAACAGCGCACGGCCGAACCGTGTAACGGGAGCTGGATTCTGGAAAGCAACGGGTACAGACCGACCGATCTACGCTTCTGAAGGCTCAAAATGTATTGGCTTGAAGAAGTCACTTGTGTTCTACAAAGGGAGAGCTGCAAAAGGGATCAAAACCGACTGGATGATGCACGAGTTTCGGTTGCCTTCGCTCACCGATCACACTTCCAACAAACGGTTTCTTGAAAAAACCATTCCTGCCAACGTAAGTATATAGACCTGGGATCACGTGAGATCAAACTGTTTTCGTGAGACCCGTAAGACCAAGATTTAACACTTAAAACTTCATAGTAAAACACCGTGAATGTTACCTTCACGGTGTTTTTGCCGTGAAGGTTTGGAGTTCTTTTATATTTTGCTGTGAAGTTTCAAGTGTAAAATCTTGATCTTTGTATATATAAATCCTTTATCCTTTCTTGTTTTAGTATTTCCACCAAGTAGATCACATATACCAATCATTATCTAAGAGCTCTTTCAGATCTTACATAGAAGTACTCTCAACTAAAGATGAAATGGGTGCATGAAAAAATGTGATCTTGGTTGGCTTAATGAGAGCCAGCTTACTAGGGAAGTTCATATATGCAATCTTTTTCTTGAACTTTGCAAAAAGTTGGTTAATTTTTGCTTCTGAAATCTGCAGGATTCATGGGCCATCTGTAGAATTTTCAAGAAAGCAAGCTCAACAGCACAAAGAACCCTATCTCATTCATGGGTATCTCCAATCTTGCCAGAAACCACTTCATCTGATCACAACATTCTTAATCAACATGGGATCTCTAGCAATGACTTCCAACATTCATCCATCACTAGCTTCTCCCCTAATATGGATCATAGTGGTAGCAACAACAATATGCCAGTTTACAAACCTTTTAACATTGACCCAATTACACCCCCTACAGTTACAACAACAACCACCAACAATAAACCCCCTCAAAACAACTCCATTTCAAGCAGTGAGGATCTTAATTACTCCACAAGTTATCCCTTTTTGTTCCAAGAACCCAACTATGGTTCCAAGTCATCAACAGTTGATGCAGCTTCTTTGCTAGTCAACATCCCTAATTCCATCTTTGGGGATTTTGATAAGGCCTCAGCAGATGGGTTGGACTACATCACTAATGGGTTGCACCATGATCATCATCATCATCAGCAGCAGCAATATAACTACAATGTTGGGTGCTGCTTTTCAATCACTAACTTGCCTGTGGAAGTCCAAGAAGAATGTGTTCAAGAACAAGAAGGGACAGGTGGCGTCACGACGACGACGATGAAGGGTCCCACGGAGGGTGTCGACACGCATTTCGAGGACCAATGGGGGAGATCAACAACATCTAGTGGTGGGTACCCTTTCATGAGTTTGCCATTGGGGTTGCAAGATGCATGGAAGTCTAGTTTTCTTTGTGATTCTTCTAGTGAGATATCATCTAGTTTTTCCACTACTAACAAGTGCTATATATAACTAATTAATTAGTTAGTTAGTTAGTAGTTAGTTAAGGGTTTTTAACATAGAATAGAAGCACTCTTTTAGCTTGTTTTTCTTCTTGTAGTTCAGATTTCTAATTAAGTTTTGTTTCAATCAATCAAGTTCATGTATTTTGGGGACTTTTTGAAGTATAATGGGGAATGCTAAATGCACCCCTCTTATATCAGAATCAGGTCATATCATGCACAGGAAATTTTAAAAATGATTCTTGATGTTGACATGTGTCATATGATCGGAGGAGAAAATTAATACCTTAACATTTGACGGTATATAAAGGTGCATTTAGCCTACTATACCCCATTGAGACACCACCATAGTACAAATTAATCCTCAATGATGATTTGCTCTCAAATCATTTTAATTAATCTAATTTTCATTCTGCAAAAAGAAACTCTCTCTCGTTTTCTCCACTCCGCACGTACCAAAAACTGGTCCGCACATTTTGAGGGATCAAAGGCCTTGTTTTCCGTCTGGATGAAGCCAAATCCTCACTTCAAACCATCTTCGCACCTTCGTTTATGCGTACGCTTCAGGGTCCAATTAACAACATGGCACTACAACAAAGTTGAGCTAATAGGACGCTTAAAATAAAAAAGCGTCCTAATAGAGTGTTTTATAGGACGCTATTTATAGGACCAAACACAAAAGCGTCCTATCTAAAGGCGTTGCAATAAGTATATGGACGCTTATAGGCGTCGTAAAAAGTTTTTTAGGACATTTTTAAAAAAAGCGTTGTATTAGCTAATTTTATAGGACGCTTTTAATAAGTATCCTATAAAATTAGCTAATACGGCGTTTTTTTTTTGCAAATGTCTTCAAAAACTTGTTACGACGCCTAAAAGCGTCTTATAAATTTATTGCAACGCCTTTAGATAGGACGCTTTTGTGTTTGCTCCTATAAATTAATGTCCTATAAAACACTCTATTAAGACGTTTTTTTATTTTAGACGTCCTATAAACTTAATTTTTTTGTAGATGGATTTCCATTATTTTCGTATATGTTAAATCCTCTTTATTGGATTATTCCAAGACCCCATCAATGGACATGTTAAGTTTCCCAGAAATAAATTTAAATTTAAAAAAAAATTAAAAGATTATTTGGTACCCCTTCATTTACAAGGAACAAACAAACTGAAAAATCACCAAGAATAGTTCATGTCATGGAAATGACTACTTAAAGTAACTAAAAAGACCATGAATTTGATTGGATCATATGCTTTATCAATTAATTTGCAAGAACATTATACTTTACAAGAATTGAATCAACGACTAGAATTAAAATACCATATGGTTTAATTTCGCCTTCTTGATTACCTAATCACGTACGTGTTTTCCAAATCTAAATGACATGGTGGCGGCGAGGTCAAGCTCAAGCCTTACGAGTTATGGCGAGTCCACAACGTCTTTTAAGGTGTGATCCTGAGTTGGCATACACACAGTTTACTTGTGTATGTTAGTGTTTTGAATAATACCATTGAACAAATTAAATTCATATATCACGTAAATAAAACTAAAAATGGAAAGAATATAACCATTGATACAAAATAGAATTGCTTGATGAATTACATGGTAGCAGGAGATTTTCGCTGTCTTTGAGGATAGGATGGGCGGACAAGGAATCCAATCTCTTTCTATAGCTTTTATCTCTCAGTGTCAGTGTCGGCCCAGCAGAGTGCTTTCACCGTTGGTTTGAAAATGAATTGGTTATCCATAAAGATAAATAAAGCTTTCTTTAAAAATGATATCAATAAATGCAAAATCAGGATCAAATCTCTTGAATCTCTATTCACTGCTTTTTTTTTCAAAGAATTTGTGTTCAACCCTTCATGTACATGAATGAGATTAATTATTTAGTTATTTAAGGTTTTAGTTTAATGTTTCCTTTTTATGTTTATACAAGTCCTCCCGTAGATAGTTTTCATATATCCCACATGTATTAAATATACAAAAGTAATCGCAAGCCTTACAGAATAACGCGTTGTAACGTGTCATAATTAACATGTTACAGTGCAAGGGGTTAACGTGGCGGCGAACCCAAGCCTTGACACCATAACATGCCATAACGTGCTATTTAGAACCATGAAATAGAGTAACAAGTGGGTTATTGGATATTTTCCTGAAAACCTCATCAAATCAGTTAAAATACGATTAAACAAGCTTCGATCGGTATAGAAAGAATAAAAAAACCTTCCCAATTCTTGAAATTAACACATAGGTTTTGAAGATACTTATATGTATGTATTTATGTGTATTATATATGTATGTGTAATTTGTATATTTACATAGAAAACTATTAAAAGGTATAACATTGATTATATTTGAAAATGAAAGTTGAAATTTGTCTAATAAAATTAAAGAAGATAAATTAATATTGGTTTGGAGGAATTGATTAATTTAGTGGTATTGAGAAATGGGAATTATGGGGGAATGGATGCATGTACTACAATTGACTCTTGGCCTTTGACCATTTTCATTAAAATTAGCAAAGCTTGCTTATGTTTTCAAGACCCCATTAATATCTCCTTAATTAATTTACTTGTTGACAAATAACACCAAAAAAAAGTCAGCACAAAATCAAAAGTCTTCAAGATCACATTACTTTAGGATTTCTGATTTTGATTTTGATTTCAATTCATAAAGATTTCATTATTTCATAACTATTTTGGTTTGCTATTTAAAATCTAAGACAAAATCACTTGATTCAGACTACGTATGAGCGAAATAACTGAGAGTAAAGTTATAAAGTTGGAATATCATAAACGAAGGTCGATAAATTAGAATTTGTTCGACTTTAATCAAAAGTTGAATTTAATTCTTCTAACACCTAAAAAAAAGAATATGTTCTTAAAAAGTATGCAATGCTTACACGGATTGGGTTCACATACGATGAGCCCAAGTTGGCAAGCCCAACTGAAGCCCAATCCGCCGTTGTAACTTGGAAGACCGTAGTTGTTCAACACAGCCATGCAAACTGGGCCAACCGAGCCTATAAGAACGAGTAACAATACTGGGTTAGGCATAGAAAATATTCGGCTCATTAGAGTTGGTAACTTTTTGGGACTGGATAAGTATTGATCAGTGTAATCTTGCTTACTACTTGTTATATCTTGCTAATTTTTTTGTTGGTAATAGTTATAAACCTGCAAGAATATTCGAGTAGTATTTTGTCTCAATGGTTATAGTGAAAATCGAATTTCACAAGTACCACTAATTAGGAACATGTTCGACTTCATCTTCCATCATCAAGTTTGGGTGGAGAATTGGATTCTTGAAATAAAATTCTAACTTTTAAAGTGTATAATATAAGAAAATATCTTTTGATCAAGTTCTCGTACTATATAAGAAGCTATAACGTTATTCATTTAAAACCATACAGAAAGAGATAAGAAAAAAAAAACAGCTTCCAATAAGAATGGCCTGGCGCACACATGGGAACAAGGGTTACCCGACCTATCCCAATGTTCCGTCCCAAGAAGGTGGTTATGCCCATGGGCCAAAACATCCTGGCAGCTGGTATGTGGTTGAGACCACGACGATCGAGCGTATTCGTACCCCAGCTACGAGGTACATTAATTACGGTGATCAGGAGTATAATCATGGGCCTAGCACGTTGATCAACCCGAACCACACACCTAAGGAGTTGATCAACCCGAACCACATACCTAAGGAGTTGATCAACCCGAACCACGGACCTAAGGGGTTGATCAACCCGAACCACGCACCTAAGGAGTTGATCAACCCGAACCACGCACCTAAGGAGTTGATCAACCCCAAACACGCACCTAAGGACCATCGTGAAGGCAATGAGCCCGACTATAGGTCGGATAACGAGAACTCAAGCCCGCCCCGTGACCATGGACGAGGAAGTCTTATGGATAAGTTTCGTAACAAACTCCAGATCAAGACAAGTCAGCCCATGAAGACAAGTGACCTCTCAAGCCCAAATAAGCACCGAGCTACAAGCCCAATCCATAACCATCCCTCAGAAGAAGCCCACTCAATTAAGACCCGAAACTTGTCTGGGCCAAATAAGCACCAACCTACAAGCCCGGAGCATAATTACCGACCCGAAGAAGCCCATATGATTAGGAACAAAAGCTTTTCAGACCCGAATAAGTACAAGTCTTCAAGCCCGGAACGTAGCTATCCTTCGGAAGAAGCCCACCTCATCAGGCCCAAAAACTTTCCAGGCCCAAATAAGTACCAGCCTTCAAGCCCAATGCAGAATTATCCGTCAGAAGAAACGTATCTGGCCAGGTCACGAAACTTCTCAGGCCCGAATAAGTACCAACCCACAAGCCCGGTATATAACTATCCATCAGATGATGACCAACCGATGAGGACCAGAAACTTTTCGGGCCTGGATAACCACCACCCTTCGCTCCCGGGTCAATTTCGACACTTTTCGGGCCCAAAAAGCCATTGGCAAAGTGCAGGCCCGCCAATGACACATCATCCTCTAACCAATGTCACCAACGATATTAACGAAGCATTGGGTTTTCTAGAGGAATCTATGAATTACTCACCACATTCGGGCCAATTAAGAACAAGGGCATTCGATAATTTCCACCCGCACCCTCAATCAATCGAACCCGAATGGCAATACGCAAGGCCAACATTTTCCGGTCCCACAAATTTCCGAACAAATAACATCATCGATAGCCAAGAGGCCATAAGGAAGTACCAAGGCACTCGTGTGCCATAAGAAGCCCGAAAAATCAACGTTTTCGGAGTTCCAAATCGAAGTCTAGCGTGATGCATATCTATATATTTGTGTATCTTTAACTTTTCAACGTCCTGCATTTGTATAAATAATCGATGTCCGTCATAAATTATTAATGGATTTCCGGTTTAATGTTTGAAAATTATGTCGTTTGTCTAAAATACGAGTAGATGATTATGTTTTTTTTATGGCATAGCGGCATCGAACCAACGAACGGCTACCACGAACACACGCACACCTCCCCGGCGCGGTATTCGGCATCCACGGGCAGCCCACTAATCCACTGCTGAATCTAGATTTGTTATAGTCATTAACAAACACCAATGGTCTATTTATTTGTCATTAGTTTTTTCGGTACCAAAACTAATTGTTCAATTAGTCCCCTAATGAGAATGAGATAAACTACTAGTTCTAGTCAACACTATGTCCGACCATTTAGGTAGCGTTAGTACACACACATGATTCGATAGGATAGAACTGTACAGAACAAGAGGACATGACAAGTTGTCTGTCTGATGTCTGGTACGAGTAGTATGGGATCGGATATAGGCGAAACCTTCGCCAATCAAATCAACTCCAACAAAACTGAACAACGAAGAGGGGACGGGAACGAGGAATTAACCCGTCAAGGTTTCATGCAGTGTCAACTCTAACCATATTGTGGATTCGTTTCTTCTCCAAGTCAAACAATCATCCGTTCCAAAAAACCGCTCGAAAAAGAGGAAGTGTTACAGGACAAACCGAAGAGAAAGACATCCCCGTCATAACAGACTCGCAACGAGAAACTCATGCCAATCCCAAAAAAGCGGCAACGGATTCCATGTTCTTGGTCAAAGAAGCCAAAGGGGAATCTCGCTGCCCACCGGAGAACCCACGAACTCAAAAGACTACCGAGAGTTTCTCCGAGACTTAAGTCTCGAGATAACCTCGCAAACGAGGATTGGTTTTTTTTAGCGGATCGATTTCCTTCACATATTTTAATTATTTATTCCTTTAGATAAAGATTATCTTCCCTATAGACAGTTTTTGGTTATAATTGTATTTCTTTCTTTAGTTATCTCTAGCCTCGATTATCAATAAGTTTATTCTCTTCATGGTTAATCGGGTTATCAGTTTTTGAATAAAGGTTCTATTTGGAGAGTGAACTTTCTCGATAATTCTTGAGTTTTACACTTATAAGCTCGTCCATTATCGTGATTCGACGCTACTTGATCTTCTATGTTTTTCCTATTGTGTAACTGCCACCGGCCGTTGGCAGCGATGGCAGCGGCAGCCATAGGCAATGGTGACGTCAAAACAAATATCATGCTAGGGTCATATTAAACGAAGATAAATTAGTAAATTTTAGCTTCTGTCCCATTTTTTGCTCCATTTGATTAGATGTCCCGTTATGTCCTTCGTCTCATGTCCCACCAAACGTGAGACAATCAGTTCCTCTGATATCCCGTGTCATTTCAAACCCGAGACAATGAGTTTTACCCCCATCGTATCCCATGGCGCCATTTGTGAAAAAAAGCCTTCAAGCTTCAACCACCCAAAAGATAAATTTACAGAAAATAGTCGAGATTCTACGAGGCTTAAACTATAAGTTGCGGTTTTAGGACACATGTAAATATCTCTTTAGAATTCCGGATTCATCTTGAAGAAGAAAAAGGGTCCCACGTTATCATAATCGAACAAAAAAATCAATATAGTATACACACATATATATACTTGTATAAAGATAGCTAGCTTCTTTTAGATAAAGGCGAATTATAAATGGACCCCCCAAAATAAACGGTATTAACGTTCTTCCACAATTCAAACTTATTTTCTAGTAATTTTCTTCCGTATCCAGAAACATAGTGACAACAATTACTACTACAGAGGAAAGTTTCAAATGTGAACTCATCTGAATGTGAGGAGCAACAAAATCGCACCACGTGGCAATCTGGATCGGTGCCGAAGCTTTATTCGGTACGCATGCGCGCGTCCTGAGGCGCGCGCATGCATGCTGAATAAAGCTCGCGCGCAATCACTCTGAATCGCAGACCTAAGCTTTATTCAGACTGAATAAAGCTGTTATTCAGTCTCGATATAAAGCATGGATATTCTCAGACTGAATACTGCCACGTGGCGCGATACTAGTGGTCCCCACGTTCACAATGAAAGATGGGTTCACATTTGAACCTGACCCTACTACCGTAATAGTATAACATGCTGTCGCATTTACATTACAAATAAAAGATTAAAACACCAAAAACAACACCTATTTGTAACGGTATTCGGGGCCAGTAACGAAAACAGATTCGTTAACCCATCTCTACTTTACGACGGTATTCAAGAATAGATGCAACGTGACTTACCTAACGAACGTGTACGTAAAAGATCGGCCAACGAATCTTTTTATAACGGGAACGGTCGGAAAAGAATCATTTCAATAATCAAAGGTTCCGGTAAAAATCGAATTGCACAGTAAACCCCATTAAGTAAGAATATGTTCGACTTGTATCACAAGATTAGGTCTAGAATTCGATTCTACGGAATCCTAATCTAGAAACAGTGTTGTTAACACATGAAAATATCTTTGGGCCATATTGTTGCACTATATAAGGAAACTACAACATCATCGGTTTAAACACACAGCGAAATCGGGCACAAAAAACACACGAAAACTCGCGACCAGCTAACGAAAAATGGCAGGTAAGACGTACGTGACAAAAGGCTACTCGACCTACACCAATATTCCGGTTCCAAACCATGGTTATGACCATGGGGCGAAAAATCCCGACAACCGGCGGGCGCCTACAGGGCTCACCGACTTAGTTGGTTCGCCATCGAAAGCCGAGCTCCTCAAGGAGTACGTCCATGCTCCAAGCATGTCGAAAACTCCGAAATATGCATCTCTGGCTCCAGGCTACGAGCCAGAGTATGGGCTCGACTATGAGAACTCGAGCCCGCCAAAATATCATGGACAAGATGGTTTCCAGAAGCCGGTCCATGGGTACCCTTCGGAAGAAGCCCGTTTGACTCATTCGAGACCGGGCTTGGACGGGACCAGGCATGTTCGGACCGGGAACATTTCGAGTTCTAACAAGTCTTGGCAGAGTGCAGGACCACCGGCAACACATCATCCTCTTACGGGACCTACTAACGATATCAATGAAGCGTTGGGTTTTCTGGAAGAATCGGTTTATTATTCCCCACGGGGAGACCCGAGGAGGAGAGGGGTGCTTGACGATTTGTCGACCCGTGCACAACCGGTCGAGCCACTGAGGCGATACGCACGGCCCGCGTTCGTTGCTTATAGTCATGAAGGCATGAGGAGGTACCGCCTTGAGCCGTAAACAGTCCGAAAACCGATGTTTTAGTATCGGGTTACTAAACCAAGCCATGCCTATCTATCTATCTATCTATCTATCTATCTATCTATCTATCTATCTATCTATCTATGGGATTTCTTATCTTTTCTTAGGTTTGATTATGATACATGTAATACAAATGTTGTTCTAATACTATGAAGAAGAGCTTTCTTATTGCGTATTCGTACCCCTGCTACGAGGTACATTAATTTTGGTGATCAGGAGTATATACAACCATGGGCCTATCACGTTAATCGGCCCCAAACACGCACCTAAAGGACCATCGTGAAGGCAATGAGCCCGACTATTGGTCGGATAACAAGAACTCAAGCCCGCTTCACGACCATGGATCGACGAGAATGTCTTATGGATAAGTTTCGTAATAAACTCCAGATCAAAACAAGTCAGCCCATTAAGACAAGTGGGCTCTTAAGCCCAAATAAGTACCAACCTACAAGCCCGGTCCATAACCATCCCTCGGAAGAATCCCACCCGATTAAGGAATCTAGCCCAAATAAGCCCGGAGCATAATTACCGACCCGAAGAAGCCCGTATGATCAGGAACAAAAGCTTTTCAGACCCCCGGATAAGTACAAGTCTTCAAGCCTGGAACGTAGCGATCCCTCGAAAGAGGCCCACCTCATTAGGCTTAAAAACTTGTTAGGCCCAAATAAATACCAACCTTCAACCCCAATGCAGTATCTGACTAGGGACCAAAACTTGTCGAGCCGAATAAGTACCGACCCACACAAGCGTGGTATATAATTATCCATCAGGTGAAGATCA
>LUCG01274280.1:0-36936 GCA_001633085.1 Carthamus tinctorius | reverse complement strand
TTTTAGGTTGATACACACAATAGTATATTGGGGATAGTTTAATACATTTTGAAGAAGTATTCCTTATCAAAAGTGGCAAGTAGATTAACTTTCCCAGGAATTAACATGCTCTAATAAGTTTGAACACCAAGATTATTATGAAGGATCTTCGAATCCAAAAGGAAGCGAAATGAAGCCACATCAAACACCCCACTTTCCAAGCGATCCATGTAACTTTCTTCACATTGTTTCCTCCACTCAAAAAAAATTCCGCCTTAAGCTCTCCAATTATTTTTGGACCACTGACAAGGCCTTGTAAAGAGAAAAGTAATAATTACCTAGTGATCTGAACACCGTCTTACATAGAGTTAAACGACCTGCAACTGAGAGTGAAGAAGCTCTCCAATTTGAGAGCTTAGATTAAAACTTGTCTATTAGAGGCGCCACGAAGAGGATCTATTCATGGACAACCTAATAGGAATACCCAAATTTTTGAACGGGAAATGCGCAATGTTGTAGTTTGATCGAGACGCCAGCCAAGAAACATCGGATGAACTTACCCTCACGCCCATTAAATTTGTCTTAGAGAAATTAATTTTGAGCATGTAGGCTAAATAAAAGCAACGAAGGATTCTAAGAAGATTTGCAACATTTGATAGGGACCAAGAGCCAAGGAAAAGAGCATCGTCTGCATAGAATAGACGAGAAATGAGAGGGCCGTTATTTGGAAGCTTGATATCTTCAAGAACACCCAATCTACAAGCTTTATTCATGGCGACATTTAAGGCTTCCATAGTGATTATAAAAAGGAAAGAGGCAAGGGGATCCCCTTGCCTGACTCCTCTTTGCAATGAAAATTCCTCGGATGGGGAACCAATTAAAAGAATAGACAACCTAGCCGAACTTAGACCTTCCCGAATCCAAGCTCTCCATTTGGGGCCGAAGTTTAATTGTGCCATGACATCATCAAGAAATGACCAGCTTAGGGAGTCAAAAGCTTTCTCTAAATTGATCTTCAACAAGAAGAGTTGGCACTTAGAATTTGGCCCAAGAGATAATTTCATTTAAAATCAATGGGCCATCAAGAATACTCCTACCTTTGATAAAGGCAGTTTGCTCCCTTTCAATTATCGAATTTATAACTGATTGCAGCCGGATAGAAGAGAGTTTTGCGATGCTTTTATAAACGACACCAATCAAGCTTATTGGCCAATAGTCTGAAATATAAATACAGTCGTTAACCTTTGCAATCAAGGTAATGAGCCACAAGGCTTGTGGCGTAGCGGTAAGGCCTGTGGGGAATGNTGTGGTCAGGCTTAGTCTCAGACGGCCGAATTTAATTTCAGTTCCATATTGCCAATGATGTAATCTAGACGAAGTCTAGATGAACCTTATCACAAAAAAAAAAGTAATGAAGGAAGAGTTGGAACCACAAGGAAGAATTGATATAGCATGGAATTCCGCAATTGCTCCAATAATATCTGCACCAAGTATCTCCCAACATTTAATTATAGAAGCAAAAAATAGCCCATTAGGTCAGGCTTTATCTCCGTCATAACTCATAAGTCCATACTGCGTTTTTAATTTCTTCTGGAGAAAAAGGGGATTGAAGGGAAGATATTTGATCTGCATTAAGAACAGTAAACAGATTGCTAGAAAACTTAGGACGAGATGAGTCTTTTAATTTATTTTCAAAGAAATCTTTAGCTGCTATCTTCATAGAGCCCGGATCCGAGGTCCAGGATCCATTTGGAGAGAAACCATGAATATAATTCCTTCTGTGATTTTGTTTGAGAGATCTGTCGAAATAATTTGTATTCTCATCTCCCATTTGCCACCAATTTACCCTAGCCTGTTGCTTTAATGTCAAGCAACTCTTGCTTTTCCTCCTCAAACATTTTTTCTTTTAGCTCAATTCTCCTGGAGTGTTTTGAGACAGAAAGAACATCCTCTTCCGCTTTGATGTCGAGATCGTTCAATTCTTTTATAATTGCAACAAGACACCGGTTCCTCTTTTTCTCATCTAGCCTCCAAGATTTGATACAATTTTTTAGGTGTATCCATTTGGAAACTAGCCGAGAGCAGCAACAAGATTAAAACGACCAGTTCACCCTACAATGTTGTTTATTGGCATTTTCTTAATCAAAAATTACTACCAAAAAGTTGTCTTATTATTTCTACTACTTAATGGACTCATGGAATGAAACTAAAGGGATAGCATAATTAAGGTGGGAAATTTGAGCACCCACCAACTCATAAAATACCTACTTTGAGCTCAAAATAAATATTTTATATATTTTAAAATATATAAAAATGTAAAATTGAAATATTTAAAATATAAACAACTATTTTTTAATTTGATTCTATTTCTCTATAAATACATTCAATCACCCTAACCCATCACAAATATCAAAACTCTAGAGAGAACCTCTAAAACCATAAAGTTTCTAGAGGAAGGGTGTGTAACCTCTGATTTTAATACATATTCAAAAATGATGAGATTGAAGTCTATGGTTTTGTTGATGGTGGTCATGATGGTTACATCTCTCCAATTGCAATGCACGATGGCACAAACTAGGCATGCCGTCAGAACACCCTCATCCGCAGCCGTATCTCCACCATCTGGCGTCGCTCTTCCATACTTCCCTTACTACTATGTTCCCAGCGGCAGTCCCATTCCACCACCACCAATTGGCGGATCTCCACCATCTACCGTTGCTCTTCCTCCATACTTCCCTTACTACTATGCTCCCATTGGCAGCCCCATTCCACCACTAGTAACTGGCGGATCTTTACCCTTCACTGTCGTGATAACCTTCACTTTCTTGGCAGTTGTTGTGGTGTTCTTTTACTAGATCGGTTTGACCATTCTAGTCTGAATGCTTTTTTTAGTCTTTGGAATTTATTATTGATTGTAACATTTGTGTTGAGTGTTGACTATATTTATGTGTTTTTGTATGGCTTGAATAAATGATGACTAATAAATAAATTTATATATTTATATCATCTTATATTTATTTTTGTGATTGTGTGTTAACATTGGAGAAGCACACAAAAAGTCTTACTGAAGTCTGGTTCGAAAAAGCTCGGTTTTAGTAAATGAGTGCCCCGCTTTATATCACAGAAAAACTCAATCAAAAAAAATTCAAAAGTTTGGTTAAAATCCAACTTGAAAAATTCAGATAAAGCCATATTTTGAGTTGAAAGTCTGATCCGATCAAGGTCATAAAAAGTGTAATTGTTTTCAGTGGGTTTCTGTTATTCCTATAAGAGGATTTTTATTCTTAAAAACAATTTGTTATCTGGAAAGTGATTTTTAACAATTTAGTATAAATATTTATTTTGATATTGTTAAAATCATATTTTCTCAAAAGTCTTTATTCTTTAGTTTTCTAGTAAGTTTAATAATCTCTAAATTTTATAAATTTTAAAGTTCTTTTAACTTTTAAATTCTTGAAATTTTCATAGTTACTAAAATATTTAAATAAAAATTTTGTGTCACGACTTTAAACATTTTAATAGATCTGGTCATTGTTAAAATTTTAATTGATAGAATTCTCGATGTGCTAATTATAAATCATGCCGCTAGCATCAATTCTGAATCCAATTTAAGTAAATAATACTCTGTTTAGTGTTTGATAATATGTGTTTCTTCTGCTATTTCAAAAAAAAGTTAATTTTAATTTTTCATTCATGATTTGATTGTATATTTTTATTACTAAAGTTGTAATATTAGTAATCAAACGATTAAACGTGAGATTATTTTAATTATTAGATTGTCTGGGTTAAGATATTAATACAAAAATTATTAAAGATGATCTAAACTATTAATTAAAATGTCCTACCAAAGGTCTCCATATCGTTTCTCTTAAATGTGTTATGGAATGAAATGAAAAGATAGTATCGTTTATGATAATTAAGGTGGCAAAACGAGCACTAACCATTTCATAAAAAGATCAACCTACTCTTTCGGCTTAAAATAAATATTTAATGTGTTTTAAAACATATATAAAAATAAAATATTTAAATTATAAACAACTATTTTTTAATTTGATTTCGTTTCTCTATGAATATATCAGTCCAAACCACCACAAACATCAAATTCTGCTAAATTTATCACAGCAAACTCGTCTGCCAAACAGTTTCTCAAATTCGACACTTGAAACGTGTCATGTATAACATCGAGCTCTGCCGGTAGCAATGCACGACAACACAAATTAGGCATGTCATCAAAACACCCTCGTTAGCACTACCATATGATGTTGCTCTTCCTCCAAACTTCCCTTACTACTATGTTCCCATCGGCAGCCCTGTCTCATCAGCATCAACCGGCGAATCTCCACCATTCACCACCGTGATAACCGTCATTTTCTTAGCAGTTGTTGTGGTGTTCTTTTACTATAGCTAGATCAATTTGATTGTTCGTGATGGTTTATTTGGTCTTGTGGAATTTACTATTGGTAGTAACCTTTGTGTTGACTAGATATTTATATGTTACTTTGTATTGTTTGACTAAAATAATGACTAATAAATAAATTTATAATATTCATATCATCTAATATTTTTTTCGTGTTAGAATTGAGGATGCACACAAAAAGTCATACCAAAGTCCGGTTCAAAAAGGCTCGAGTTTTAGTAAATGTAGTGCTTTGTTTATGCCAAATCAATAAAACTCGATCAAACCAACACACACACACACACACATGTGTGTGTGTGTGTTCGTGCGGTTAAAACCCAACCTGAAAACCGCAGATAAAGCCTCATTTTGCGCATAAAGTCCTATCCGGTCCAAGGTCAGAAAAAATGATCTTATAATAGCCCCGTTTTAGCCGTTTTTGTATTTCGATAGGGTTTTTGTTTTTCCTAAAAATGATTATTACTCTTAAAAACTATTTGTTTAAGCTATATTAGTTGGAACGTGACTTTTGACGATTTAGTAGAGTATCACATATTTTTGTTTCACACTAAAACTTTGAGAATCTCTCTCATATCTCGTTTATTACGATATTGTTAAAATTATATCTATTCTTAAGTTTTCTAGTAAGTTAAATAATCTTGAATTTTTTTTTACTAATTTTCGCGTCTTTACATGCATCACGACTTTAAACCCTTTAATAGACTTGGTCGATGTTAAAATTTTAATCAATAGAATTTCGGTGTACAAATTGTCAAGATACTGACATAATCATGTCACTAATACCAATTGCAAAACCAGTTCAAGCAAACAATAGATAAAGATCAAAGATTTTAAAGGCCCAATAATTTTTATTCTTCAAAGATGATGTTAAAGGCCCAACAATATTTTTAATTGTTAAATCTTATTAGTGAAAATGATCGGTAAAAGAACGGAGAGACCCAAAAGCCTAGCCTTTTACGACCTTGGTCGACCCCATTTCTAGACTATAGCTTGACACATGCTTTTGAAACCCTGGGCTACCTTTGCCTATACAAAACAGGCATTTTGCAGTTACGGCTTAAACCCCAAAGCCCCTAAGTTTTGTGCATCTTTAGTTTAAAAAATCGATTCTAAGAATTGATTCTAAAAGATGTAGTATTTGTTATATAGTACATAAGTTGTATTTAAAAACTTGTGTTAAGATAACCATTGTTGTTGAAAAACCTTTATATAGGTGATTTCAGAGTAGGATCCTTATTACCCGGTTGAACTAACCTCATAAAGTTGAAATAATGAGTTTTCAATCGTCAAATTTAAATTTGATTTATCATTATACTTGCCAAAATATAGAAACAAAAACAAAAACAATTAAAATGTATAAGAACAATCTGTGTGAAAAATAAAAATTAGTAATGTACTAAACATATCTATAAAAAACTTAATCTGATGTTAAAATATTTCGGCTGTGTTTGGCAAATTAGTTGATAAACTAGTTGTTGACTAATAAGCTAGCTAGTAGCTTATGGTCTAGCTTATGAATGAATTATGTTTGGTAAAAACCAGCGTGTGAGTATGTAAAATGACCAAAAAGGGGGATCTCAGCGTATAATAATTAATGTTATTAAGGGTATAATTGGAAAAAAAAAAACTATAAAACCTATTGAAAAGCTACTCCAACTAGCGTTTCATAAGTTAGCTTTAAGCTATTCGTATAAAATCGACTATCTGATTCTAATTACTAGATATTATGATGACGATAAGGACCTGATTAGAATAAAAATGTCATTTTCGTTTGCCTTTTGTTATTTCTAAAACTTTAGCTCCTTTAATGGAATAACATAAACTAAAGGGACCCCGAAGAGAAAATGAGTCCATATTTGACCAACAGTTGAAACAGAGTTGTAACTGAAGACTCTCTCCGATCCCGATTACGGTCAAAATCAAGCTCAACGGAGCTTCCCACCGGCGTCAATGGCGTCGATTCAACGGCCGCCGCGAGATTCTTGGGACTACATGCTACCAGGACCGCCTTCTCGCAACAACGGCGGTTCCGCCGACCTCCGTTCCACCGGACTCCTTGCTTACGCCGCCGGCAGCAGCGTCGCCATAGTCGATTCACGCTCTATGCAGCTCGTATCGGTCCTTCCGATTCCTCCGCCGTCCGCCGGTGCCGGAAATTCGACTGCAAACTCCTCGTCCTCCTCTTTACTGTCGCCGTTCGTCACCGCCGTCCGTTGGTGCCCTACGCCGCTCCGGCTCGATCTCCTCTCACACGATCCTAGCTCATCGCACTCTCACCTACTCCTCGCCGCCGGTGACCGCCAAGGCCGGATTTGTCTCCTGGATCCACGCCTCAAATCGTCTGCTCCTCTTTTTCTGCAAACGGATACGAACGCTAAATTAGGTATTCAGGATCTGTGCTGGATCCAAGCCAGACCGGATTCGTGGATCGTTGCCGCCATAACCGGATCCTCGCTCCTTTCTCTCTTCGAGACGTCCACCGGACGTTGCTTCTTCAGATACGACGCCGCGCCGGAAACGTTCTCGTGCATTAAACGCGATCCTTTTGATTCCCGCCATTTCTGTGTGGTAGGTCTTAGAGGCTTCCTTCTGGCGGTTAAGGTTCACGGTGATGGTTCGGAGTCCGACGTTGTGTTGAAAGAGCTTCAGATTCCGACCGATGTGTCTGAATTGAATAAGCTGGAAAGAGACGCGCTTGCCGGCGGTAGTGCTTCTGGTATGATGAACAACTCGCCGGCGATGGCGTCGTTTCCTACTTACGCGGTGAAGATCGCGTATTCGCCACATTGGAGGCACATTTTGTATGTGACTTTTCCTAGGGAATTGGTTGTGTTCGATATGCAGTACCAAACGGCTCTATCCCGTGCTGCTTTACCGAGAGGATGTGGAAAGTTTCTCGATGTCTTGCCTGACCCGAGCCTGGAGATGGTGTACTGTGCTCACTTTGATGGACGGCTTACAGCATGGCGGAGAAAGGAGTAAGTTACCTTGCCACTTACCTGAAACACTATATTGCGTATATTTCGTTATACACATGCTTTGTATCAGCTATAGGTTTCCCTTTTCAATTGTGATTTGTAGGCATTTTGTTATACACGCACTATGTTATCAGCTATATGTTTGCCTGTTGCATTGTGATTTTGATATGCCCACAATTTCTTAATTTCAATCAAATTCGCGGTGATATTGATTTGTTGGTATGAATTTTCTCCACATCTGAGGTTCCTGCCAGATATTTGGAGGGCATTTATTACCAATGTGAGATTATTTTGCTTCTTATCAAACACAAGATATTAGTTGTGGCAGTTTGATGTATGAATTATGAAACACAAAAAAAACCTTTTTTGGATAAATGCAATATTTTTTCTCTCATTTCCGTGTTTTGGTTTGGTTGGGTAGGGGTAGTTGTAGGGGCGAGGAATGTGCAACACAATTTATTTCAAAGGAACCAAACTTGTTTCACTAGAAGTAGGAAGAGATCAATTCTGTTATTAATGGTCTGAAAAGCTAAAACATTGGTTGATTTGAGTGGCAATTGTGTTCAACATCTGGTTTATCTGATTCTTAGATTCTGTTGGAATAAGCATCCTGAAACTCTACTGCACTCTTTTGAAGTTAAAGAAGAAAGTGATTTTCTTGAATATGGTTACCTATGAAGATGACTACTTGCATAGTTATATTACCAACAAAAGTATTTGTAACTGTTTATGTATGCATATAGTTATATACAATTGTTTTCCTGGATGAGAGGGGATATACTTATTTGCATATCACTGCAGAGGAGAGCAGGTACACGTGATGTGCATGATGGAAGAATTGATGCCCTCACTTGGCACACCTGTCCCTTCACCCTCAGTTCTTGCGGTTGTCATCTCTCAGTCAGATTCCACCCTCCAAAATGTTCGCAAGCATCTTAATGAGGGGCATCATACTTCATCATCAGACATGGAATTTGCTATGGATTTTGACAATCCCTTCGACTTTTGTGATGAATCCCATGTCATTTCTAAAACACATTTGCTATCCATTTCCGATGATGGAAAAATATGGAATTGGCTTCTGACTGCTGAAGGCCTAACAGAGAATAAGAAAGATGCACCAAATGTTGCCGATGTGGCAGAAATCAGTGAAGACCCAGTTTTATATACAAATGCTGATGGAGCACAATCTTCCTTTGACTCTGTGAAGGATGTGGTTAAACAAATAGATAAGGAAAATATTAGGAAGGGTCATCAGTCAGTCTCCACAAGGAACCCGGATGAGCTGGCACTGAAGGTTGATTCTTAAAACTTTTCCTAGAATCATGTTGCATAAATTCTATTGGTGTCTCTTAGTCAAGCTCAATATTAGATTCAAGGAGGTTATTACTGTACAATTGTCATAAGTGAATTTTTCCCTTCCCATTTGTCTGTGCCAATAGCATAATGGTGGTAGTGGATCAGCATTTGTGTCTATACGACGTTAGTACTGAAAACTGGCCTGCCAACATAAAAGGAGATTACACATTTCAATTCAAAGTTTTTTTTTCCTAATTAAAGACAGGAACTTGGATAACAGTCACAATCAAATTGGAGTTTTCTGCCATGGATTAAGTTTGGTTTGAGTGCGTTCATGGTGCCTCATTCTGTTCACTTATCAGTATTGGGAATTTCATGTTAGAGTGTTATTTGACTTAAAGACATCTTGTTGTTCATCATTATGAGACTTCTTTCGAGTTGCATCTTAATTATGATGATGGGTCTTATGCTCTCAAAAGATGTTTGCATTTTAATTATGGTGTTTCGGCCTATCTATTCTCAAGTTTATTTCTGGTTGCAGGTATATGCTAGAAAAGTCTTCATGCATCATAAAGAATCAGACAAGAAAATTAATTTCTTGCTATTATTATTGTTCTTTTGCTGATGCTGACTTTTGTTATTTATGCACTGTTACTGATAAAATTCTTTATGCAGATCAGCCTGGTTGGCCAACTGCATCTTCTTTCTTCATCGGTGACCATGTTGGCTGTACCATCTCCTTCTTTAACTGCTACTTTTGCACGTGAGTTCTGTTTTCTGTGATTGTATATGTATTTCTGTGAAAGCAAATATTAGAGTTATTGTTGTGTGGATGTTAAATATTGGATTCATCAACTTGTTACTGATATATGTAACATGTGAAGGAGGGGGAAACCAGCCTGCCGTAGCTGTTCCATTGGTTGCTTTGGGAACTCAGAGTGGTTCAGTTGACATTGTTGATGTTTCTGCTAACGCTGTTGCTGCAAGTTTTTCTATTCATGATAGTGTTGTAAGAGGATTAAGGTGGCTGGGAAATACAAGGCTCGTCTCATGCTCATACAGTCAGGTATGGAACAAAAATATATGCTGATCAGTTAATACAGTTCATTCTTCACTTTCCTAATTTATTGAATGTCCTTTTTTATGTATATTTTTGCAGTATTCTGAGTGCCTGGTTCATACAATATATTTTGTCTTTATGCTTGCTTAAAGCTAACATGCATGTAACACTACCCCATTCAATTGTGCTCTCAATATGAAATGACATAAAACTATCACTTTTTGAGCTCAGGGAAATGAGAAGACTGGTGGCTATACAAATAGGCTTGTCGTGACCTGCCTTCGGACGGGACTTAATCGAACATTTAGGGTCTTACAAAAGCCAGAGCGTACACCCATAAGAGCTCTACGGGCTTCATCTTCTGGAAGGTTGTTCTTGAAACTGGGCTACTTGGCTAATTTCTTTTATGCATTTTCAGTATGCAGCATGGCAACCACAAACTTCGCTTTCTGTTACTACAGGATAATCACTAATCTAGCTGGATTTCCAGAACATCTAGATGATATTTCTCCCTGTCCACATTAAACTTTAATTTATCTGCAGAACCTTTGCAATTGAAAATACTTGAAGTACTAACAAATAGCCCAGCATAGGTTTCACTCACTCGTACAGATACATATTTATTTTGATAGTAGATATGTGGTGCGGCTTTCCAGTTATTTTGTTCTTGAGCCGGTCACCGAGTATAGTTCATGGAATTGTAGGATCTGTTGAACTTGATGTTTAGGACATGGTTTTTTTTGGAGGAGGGAGGTTGATCCATGGGCTTGTGCACAAGTACCAGTAACTAGATGCTCTTGCTAGGTTGCTAGGAGCCTAGGGCAAACCAAGATTTCTCTTCTGCTAAAGGTCATGTTTTTCCTGGCATTGGTTAGTTTGATCAGATTGTATGGGGACATAAAAAGGAAAGAAAGAGATGGTGTTTCTCTTGTTTTCGGCATAGTGGCCTCCCATCGGAATTCACTTTGAATCTCTGGAGAGCTATGATGAGATTTATGGGCACTATCTAAAGATCAATTTTGTTTCTCATTCAGTCTTTTCTTTCTAAAACCTGTTGAGGCTACTTAGAAGTGACAACTGTAACCATCTAGAATGAGAGTTACAGCGAAAAGCATATATTCAAAAAGAACTTGAATTAGTTGACAAATATGAGACTAGCTGAAGAACAAGTACACCTGAGTGGACCGTTGTCCTTGACTTGTTAGTGCCTTCATCAATCATTCTGCTAGGAAAAGCAAGCAGTCTTTTGTTGGCAGCTTATATGGCTTGCACGGTAAGACTCTTGTACCATGAATCATACATACGTGGAAATGCAATAATCAGACTGTTAAATTAAATAATTACCTGTAAGAGAAGTATGGCAATGGAACAGTATGTTAGAGGGGTCAGTGTTGGTGTAAGCTGCTAAAGTGTTTTTGCTAACCACATGTTAGCTCCCAAACACATGTTTACGGCTAAGAGCATCTGGTCATGACATCGCAGAGTGTTGATACGTTATTTATTCTACCAGGTTATGGTCTTGGTTTATTTATATATAATTCATAGGTTCAGTTTTCGAGCGGACATATTTTGGTACTGATACTGGCTCTTTTGTGTGTGAGGTCCTACTATGCACTTACACATACTGATACAGTGGTACGTCAGTTTTTAAAGCTGCAGCATGTCAACAGATACATCTTGTCAGTTTGTGCCCATGTGCCAAGAATAAGGATAATACAAAACAATATACACATTGCACACTAAGTCACTAACAGAAGTTCAAAACAGAAAACAGAACTTTGATAGGTACTAGAAAATTCATATAGACGACTTTGTTGTTTATGACCAACCAATTAGACTTGAACCCTTGAAGGTATGTAACCGCTGGTATGTTTGGACGTTTTCACATCAATCTCTCTTCATGCTGTTATATCAAAGATCATTTCATATGGTTTTCTTGAGCACTTTGCTTGGCCTATAGAACCTATATAAGTTTCCATACTAAGATGACCTTGTATAAGTTTGATTGCTAAAATGATGTAAGAAAGTGATTTTTCCGGAGTTAATAGCTGCATTCTTGTGGAAACCTGCACTAATACATTCTTGATGCTTTCTGTAGGTATCTCTTGATATTGTTTCGTGATGCTCCTGTGGAGGTTTGGGCAATGACAAAGACTCCTATCATGGTAAACCAAAAGACTTGTTTCTTTTTCCACCATTCTATGTAGTTCTTTTAGCAAGTACATTCTCATTGGGATCTTTGGGGGTTGTTGGTCCTTGTGGAGTTCTATAATTCATGGCAACTTACTTGAACCATAAGTGGCGGATGAGCCACTTGGACTGCGTTTGCAGACTTATGCGTTCTTCACTGCTAGAGTCCCTTTCACAGTTAGAAAGCTACTAGCAGAATTATTTTGGAATATTTTTCTTCAGTTGCACATCAAGAGAGTGCTTAGCTTGCGACTAGAACAAAAAAGTTGGTAAATTCCAATAGAGGGTTCCCTAATAGAATTTCTTTGGATGTTCAATATTCCATTTACATTTTGGTCCAATTTTCAAGGATATGTTTCTCCAACATGAAATGTTACACTCGATAAACTAGCATCAACCCACTAAAGTGTTTTTGCTAATACTTTTAAAGATATTCAAGGGACCAACTCCTCTTCTTCTCCACGTTGTTATTCTTCACCTTCTTTCTGGTCTGCTTCCTTGTAGTTATACGGGATGGCATTTTCTATGAATTGCAATAACATTTCCATCTTTCCTTCAGAACTCAGCTGAGTTCCACTTCCTTCCTTCTTATGATTTATGTATCTATTGCTCTATAAATTGCTTGCCCATCAAACGAAGGTATTGGAAGCATCTCCTTTACTTATCTTATACCATGGATCAGTTTTTTCTTGGTGAAATGTTAAGCAAGCATATGTGTCTTTGATAGTTTTGCTTATTGTGCATGCACATGCTCCATGCATTTGCTTTGTGGTAATAATTTTTTTACCTCTTTAACTTCACAATATAATATATAAAGTAAACATTCTTGTTATAATTTTGCTCGTATTTTTGTAGTTACATGCCACAGGGCATGATGTCTTTAGTGTTCTGAAGAAACTTCATAGTTACTGTGTTGATAAATATTCTTTTACTCGGTCGTAATAAATTCCGTACCTCACCATTTCTGTCACACTTCTATTCGTGATTCCATTTTCAGCATCTTTGTTCTCTGCTGGAAGATTGGATTCTATACGAAGTCATCAAATTCAATATGATTTTTTAATGCCTTTAAATGCAACTCTATCTAGATTATGATTTCATGATATATATATATATATATCATTATTGCCGTTCATATAGATACTGTGAGTGCTGAAATTTTGAATCATTTGATTACTTTTTGCCAATTCAGGAGCTTGAGTAGCTCTTGTACATCAGTCATGATATTTTCCTTTTTACAGCTTAGGTCTTTAGCTCTTCCATTTACAGTACTGGAGTGGACTCTTCCTACTGTTCCACGACCGCAAAGTGCAGCATCTAAGCAATCCGACGCTTCTGTGCCACCTGATGGGATGACATCCCAGACAGACTCTAGTGAGTTTACTAGTATTATTCTTATCATTACCATGACACTCCTCACTCACAGTATTCTTGATACGACCCCGTTAACCTGGATCCATGTCAGAAGACCATCAACAAGGTTGTCATGGTTATGCGTCATCTGTAGAAAGGTGTGGAAAAGTGGTTATGCTGCACAAATAAATCAAACACCAACCCAAATACATGTTATGCTCATTAGGCTATGAACATCACTACATCAAATTTTGCCGTTGCATTTAACCAACACAACTTTTTAAGCTTTCAGATTATGTAACCAAAAAATGACATACTGTTAACTCCCTACAGGTGTAATTCAATGATCTCAACATCGATGCTTCCCCCTTTTCCTAATCTTTTTTTGATCCTAATCCTGTAGCTACCAACACCACTTAGATACTTTGACATAATGTCGATGGGATAAGAATTATAACCTGACCACATGTGCCGGGTAAATACAAGTAGAACACTAGGGGAATATAGTTAAGTGACATAACATAATACTTAAATAAAGCAACTCATTGTCAAATGGTTATGGAAGCTCCTTAGAAAGCTATGTATTAGATATTATAATGGTAGTTATCTGATTTAAACTATCAAATAGCAAGGACTTCAATCTTATTTGTCAAACAATATTCATAAAAATGGAGACTTTAACCACCGAAGAAAGGACATCCAAGATGAATATTCATCAGAGGATGATATATACTTCATCAGATTGAAAGAAGGTTCATGGAAGGAAACAGTGAACTCGAAAGGTTTTCTCCGTGCATTACGATGCATAGCTTCACACCCTTTCCCAAAAAAAAAATGCATAGCTTCACGTCAAATGCTTACTCAATAATCACAAGAAGAATCCTGTGAGCACAGCAACAACATCAATGCTCATTGAACTCCATATTTATCCTCGAATATAGCATGCTACTCTATGCTGCCCCTAATAAAACCGTGGTCGAAAGGGTTGTAAAACAAGATCAAACTCTAGATCAAATGAGTTACTTGATTACACCAGGAATTCCAGAAAATGAATAAGCCTTCAAGAACATCAATGGCTTCCGTAAAGGAGAATCATCGGAGTTATTAGGATCGTTGGTACCACGATGATTGAGCAAAGTCAACAAAAGCAACATATGGCAATATAAGGCGGTTCTTATATCAATCAACACACAAACAACATTTGAGTAAGGAAGCAACATAATAAGTTTGATAAGTAAAGCATATGAATGCTTCAAGAAAATGATATGCTAATATGTGTGTGTGTGTGTGAGAGAGAGAGAGAGAGAGGGCGTTAATTAGAAGGTGTGGCCAAGAATTGAAGTGGGGAATACCCACTTATATGTCGTGGCCACCCTTGCTGGAGTGTTCGGTGGCTCGATTGTATGCCAAAGTAAGATTCCCTTCACGTTCCGAAAATTTTATTTTGGCCTTACAAATAGTTATTTAAGCAATGCATATCATTAATTAGTATTTAATCATCATAATGAATTTTATTAACCTGAGAGCCTGTGATTAAGCAATGTCTCACTTTTAGGCCCTAAAATTTCTTAAACCTTCAATGTTAGCATTATAGTCTCATAAAGATGATAATTATCATACGGGCTACCAAACTATAAACCATTTTAGCTTTTAACTAGTGAAATTTTACAGTTGTTGCTACTGCTGCTGCTATTATTCTTCCCTAGATTCTGTGGATGTAATAAAGTTTCAATGCTCAAAAGTTACTTCTAATGCAGAGGCAGTGAGTTCAGATGGAGCCCAAGAAGAATTTTCAGAGAGTTTTGCATTTGCACTGGTAAATGGCGCACTTGGGGTGTTTGAAGTTCAGGGGCGGAGGATCCGAGATTTCAAGTATTATTCTTTATATGAGTTACAAAACAGCACATTTGTTATCTGATGTCATCTTGAACTACTTTTGTAATTTCCTGGAGTTTAACAATAAGTATGATCCTGATGACTCTTACTGTTCAAACTTTGCAAGTTATTTAGGATACCCTAGTACCCTGGTAGATATTTCACTCCTGCACCTAAATTATAGACAGATTTTAGTGCTCGAGAAAATAGGTGGGTTTAGTTTGAAAACATATGGACCTTTCATCCTATGTAGCTCAACTTCTTGGTTTGTCTGAAAAACTGAGATCTGGTTACCTTAGTAGTCTGAGGGTAAGACAAAAATTGATTAACATGATAATCAATATTCATAATATATTAATATGGGTTTTAACCTACACGCATTGTGTTTCCACTCTCTTCCAACGAATCAATTATAAAGTACACGAGTGTTTCTAGGACTCCCAATACTCCATAGATTGATTCTTCCTGTTTGCATGTTGTACCTCTAACTAGACATTATTTTTGTTTCTTAAACCGAGGGACATACCAGATTCTCAACCTTATGTACTTGCTATAACTTTTCAGTTTTAGACATAAATTATGCCTAAGTACACCGTTCTCCAGCCAAATCAGAATGACTATTATCCCATTAGCGTTTTAAAACATGGTAAAGTTTACTTAAGCTTCATCAACTCCATCATATACTAGTTCCTTTTTTTATATGACTTTACTTGATTTTAGTCATGCTACTTGATTAATTGGAATCATGGACTAGACAGCATAGTTCTTTTTCATCTGAAACCAAATTGATGTTGGATGGGTAATACTTTTAGTTCCTTTTTTTCATTTTATTAATAGTTTAGTTTGTTCCAGAAAATAGGGGATATTCTCAAATGATTCAGTTGATGTGCTTGGAATAATTATGTATGTTAACATAACCCACCTGCTAGTATTTACGTGTTATGAAACTGAGGTTGTATAAGTTCATGAGATGTGTTTATTACTGTGCAGACCAAAGTGGCCTACTTCTTCACTTGTTTCTTCTGATGGACCAGTTAGAGCTATGGCCTACCGTTTGCCTCATGTGGTTAGTATCTTATTATCTTGCCCCTTCTTTATGGAAGGTGCCGCTGGGATTTGATTCTCATTAACTATACAGTGACTGATTTATATGTCAGGTCATGGGGGACAGGTCAGGGAATATACGGTGGTGGGATGTTACAACTGGGCAGTCTTCCTCTTTCAACACTCACCGGGAAGGCATCCGGAGAATCAAATTCTCACCTGTTGTTCCTGGAGATCGTAGCCGTGGACGTATTGCTGTGTTGTTCAATGACAATACATTTTCTGTATTTGATCTGGTAAGTGAGAGAAGTAGCATGACTTAATTCTTTTCTTTCTAGGTATCGGTCAGAAAATGATCACATATTTAGTAAACAGGGAGGTGCAAAGTCAAATGTGTAATTGTGTATATATTAGGAAGTCTACAAACTACAAGAAGCTTAGTTCAAGATAGATATCAAAGGCAACCTTTTCTATATTTATTGCCAACATATTGTTCTTTTTATGAAAAATCTGCACCAACTTTGTAATGTACAAGTTCCATATTCATCTCTGCATCATATATTTTTCTATAACCGTGGTATTTGGCACCTCTGATCCAACTTGACCATGGGCTTCATGCAAATTGTTCCCTTCACATGGCTCAAGTAAATTTTAGGTATTCTGGCTAGTGGACATGTCCCCTAAGGCCTAAGGTGTTGGTAGAACCTATTTGGGTTCAAACCTGAGATCTGAAGCTTCATGAGGCACCAAGTCCCAGCAAAGTACCATTTGGCCAACCCCTTGGGTTTGCCATACATTTTACTCAACTGCTTGAACCTTTAGAACTTGCTTTTCTTGTTTTGCACGCTTTCCCAGCCAGACAAAAGGGGAAATAGAAGAAAAAGAAAAATGGTAAATATAAACCTAAAACGAAGCTTGAATTTTGAAGTTTTATCTTTTGCAGGATTCACCAGATCCGTTGGCCAACTCCCTACTGCAGCCTCAGTTTCCTGGTACTCTTGTGCTGGAACTCGATTGGTTGCCTGTGCGAACTGATAAAAATGATCCATTGGTGTTGTGTATTACTGGAGCGGATAGTAGCTTTCGACTTGTTGAAGTTAACATGTATGTGTGATAACTTATTGAGCTTGCTGAACAACTTTCTTCAATTTCCTGTCACTTAGGCTTGCAATATCTGTTACCATGAAATTAAAAAATTTGTACCGAGTGGCGATAGCAAGCATCTATTGGGTGGTTGTCGAGTTTCACAACCTGATTATTTATGTTCATCAGAATCTACCATCTTTCTATGCAGTGACAAAAGAATTGGTTATGGAGCCCAGTCTGGATCTATGAAGGAACGGTTTCGACCAATGCCTTTATGTTCTCCTATATTACTTCCCACAGCACATGCCTTGGTAATTTTGACTTCAATGTTTTCTCTATAACAAACTTTACTTATTTTTTCTTTAGAGTAAGCCTCTGAGCAACTTATAATGCGACCCCGTTTGATTGAAAGGACATGGATTTGACTCAGAACCTCCGTCGGAGGGGTCATGTTGGAGTCCTGTATCAGCTAGACTTGGACCATTTCTCTTGTATATATGCTGGAACCTACCCTTCATCCTAACAGCTCTTTTGGAGAGTGATCTGGGGGTCCACATATTCTCACAAATCTCAAAACGCTTTGCTCATTTCTGTAGCAGTTCAAAGTTTAAATATTGCAGTGGAATATCCTTTGAAATGACCCCAGCCTCTTATTTTCGACTGACAGGCTCTGCGGCTGATCTTGCAATGTGGTGTAAAACCTTCATGGTTTAACACATTTAGTACAATTATCAATAAGGAGCATAGTCAGTTATCACGAACTGCATCATCTGTAGGAGATCTTCGTAGCTATCTAATCGATATACCAAATATTGGCGACTCTGTTGTCCCAGAATTGCTTCTTAAGGTATTAGAGCCTTATCAGAGAGAAGGTGAGGTTTCGGGTATATGGCATGAAGTTTATTCCGGTTTACATTGATGAGAAAATTTTCATTAATTTCTTTTATGTTTCTTATTTTTGTTACATCAGGCTGCATACTTGATGATGAGAGGGTGCGACAATATGCTACAATACTCAATAAAGGTTCAGCTGCAAGATTCTCTTTTGCAGCTGCGATATTTGGTGAAACTTCGGAGGCTTACTTTTGGTTGCAATTGCCTCGTGCACTTAAGCACTTGATGAACAATTTGGCTAACAAGTCTCTGCAGAAAGCCCCCATAAAATCATCATCTTCAGAAATCGATGATGTGTCTTTACTGAGTAGGATATCTTCCAAGGGTAAATCAGAAACTGGGCCACGGAAAAGGAATGCAGTGGTAAGCTTTCAGGTTCTTTTTGTTATGAGCAAAAAGTATTTTTATTATTAGGCACTTCTCTGAACTAACATTGATGACGGCATCTCTTTAAACAGAGTGATGGTGAACTTAGGTTGATGGCTTTTGAGCAAGAAGAATTGTGGGAAAACGCTAGTGAGCGTATTCCCTGGCATGAAAGATTAGAGGATGAAGAGGCTATTCAGAACCGTGTGCATGAGTGAGTGTAATTCCCTAAATCTACTATTTATCATGTTTCAAGGCCCTAGTACCTGCTTTTTATACTGCTTCATTTGTGCTGCTTTTTATGCTGCTTAATTTGTGCTGCTTTTTAAACAGGCAGTTTATCCGATTGTTCATATTTTGGGAACATTAGTGATCAATGAACATCTAGGTTTTCCTGCTGCACATGTGATTATATAAATTCAACATCTGAATCATCAAGTAACATAACAATCTGGAATGCTTAATCTAGACAGCATGTTAATGTTGTTCGGCTAGTCCACAAATACAAGGCCTATTGCTCAAATCAAGCTGGCTCAATCTTGGTTGTCTAAGAGAGGGTCAACTCAAGCGCATCTCAGTAATTGAGTTCATATTTAACATGACTTTAAGGGGTGTTTGGGATTGCTTATTAAAGTGCTTATTAACTTATTTCACTGTGGTACCGGTAATAAGTTGTTTTTAGTGTTTGTATGGGGGAAAAAGAAAAAAATTTATACCGTTTTGTCATCGCAGATGAGGAGTTTTTGATAAGTTGATCCATTCTAACATATTTGAAACTCCTTATCAACTTATTCATCGAAATTACTTGTTTACGCTTTTCTTAACCCTATAATAATCCAATAATGTGGAAGAATGTCATTTAAAGTAGTTGGTCGTATTTTGTTTCTTATATATGATCTCAATGATGATTAGGCTTGTGTCGATTGGTAACTTGGAAGCTGCTGTGAGTTTAATGCTTTCTACTCCTCCTGAGAGCCCTTACTTCTATCCAAATGCTTTGCGTGCCGTTGCTCTTTCGTCTGCAGTTTCAAGATCTCTAAATGAACTAGCAGTAAAGGTAATAATAGGGATGCAATTCTATATTGCCTTTTCACTATGAAATATCAATTTTTCCTGCATTTTAATCAGTTTTAGTTTTTATATTTATATTTATATTTTGTAGGTGGTTGCAGCAAATATGGTGAGGACTGACAGGTCATTGTCTGGCACACATTTGCTCTGTGCTGTAGGGAGGTATCAAGAAGCTTGTTCACAGGTGTTCTATCTAGTCTAATAGTTTTTTTTTTGTTCGGACATAAGTGTCTGTTTTCTAATTCTACCCTTAATTATGAGATGGAGAGATTGCCTCTCTTGTTTAAGGTAGATTTGGCATTTAGTTAAAGAGCAAACTTCACTTTTGGTCTCTAACGTTTGTCAGTGTCAACATATATTGTCCCTAAAGTTTGAAAACTCAGATTTGGTTTTTCACGTTTGTCATTTCATAACGGTTTTGGTCCCTCCTGTTAACGGCTGTTAAGTTTTCCGTCAAGTCCAATTAGGCAATCTGGAAAATCTTAATTAGGCAATCATAGAATCAGATACATACATATAGGCCGCACGTAGTAATAGAGAGTAGTTTTGTTGGATGCATAGCTTTTGCTTTAAAAGGTTCATTTCTCCATACATACATACATACATACATACATGATACATATACATACATACATATATATGGTTCGTTGATTTTAGTTGCATTTATGGTTATATGTGTCAGCTACAAGATGCGGGGTGCTGGACAGACGCTGCAACGTTGGCAGCAACCCATTTGAAAGGAACCGACTATGCAAGGTCTGCATCTTAACCACTTAAAGACCTTCTTCAACTTTCTTTGAGATGCTATATAGTTACTGCAGATTCTCATAGATTTTGGGGTTTTGCAGGGTATTACACAGATGGGCTGAACATGTTCTTCGTGCCGAACATAACATCTGGAGGTATCTTTACGTTTCACCAATATTCATCACACTTTACTAGTTATACTGCATGCATTAAAATAGCTATAAAGCTTTCAAGTTGTTCTTTATCTTATGTTTTTCCGTTTCTTGCACACTTTGCATGTCACAGTTCTTCTACTCGTCTGGGTAGAGTTCAGGTTTGTGTACGTCCCAGACTAGGGATAGATTGGGACCAGACCGGTACCGAACTGGTTGGTCCCAAAAAAAAATTGGGAGTAAAGGGTGGTAGTGAAAACCGGTACTAGGACCACTTAAAGACCGAAAATTGTAAAATGTTTCAAAACCAATCCCAAACCCCGGATTTGTCGAGTGTAAAGAGAATTGAAATACAAATATTGATACTTATAGAGATAGTTTGGGTAGTTTAGGATATGATATAGTTTGAATAGGAAAAGATAAACTTTTAATTAGGAGATGATATGCATAATCAAAAATTTTAAAAAGCCATTGCTTTTTTCGCTATTTTCAGAAAAATCACGGTACCAGAATAGCGAATACCGATTTTGAGGATTATTTGGAATCGAAAACCAGACCGAATGTATGATATCAGTTGGGGATTGTTTGTTTTTTATCTGAACAAGGTTTGTTGGTTGTTGATGCAGAGCCCTGGTTTTGTACATAGCAGCGGGTTCATTACAAGATGCACTAGCGGCACTTCGCGAGGCTCAGCAACCCGATACGGCTGCCATGTTCATCATCGCCTGTCGAGAAATCCATGCTGAGTTTATTAAAAGCAACTTAGAGGAGGATTCGGATTCGATGAAGGAGAAACTGGTGGTTTTGGACCCGGAAAACGAAGACGTGATTGCGGTGGGGGAATTGTACGGACAGTTCCAACAGAAACTAGTCCATCTGTGCATGGACTCCCAACCGTTTTCGGACTGAAGTGTTTTTGTCTCCCTTAAGAGTGTTGTTAAATTTGTGTATGATTCACCTCTTACCATTGTAAGCTGAATGAAAACTTCACAAGTATGAATCCATTTTTTTGTCAACTTTGTGGTTTCATCTTATTTTTGTCTTGTGTTATCTGTAGAGAGGATTTATTAATGGGTTTGAAAAAAGAGAAACTAAAAAATTCAGTTATGTTTTAATGTGCACACACACACATATAATATAGACGAAAGTTTGGCTACGAATATAAATCTCATTGCAAACGTGAGGATAGCCGAGACAGTTACATGGCATATTCACTTTGAATAATACATGATTATTCAAACTAGATAATACTGAGTAATACAACATTCACTCTGAATAATGTTGAATGTTGTGTTGTTCACTTTGAATAATACATGAATATTCAGAGTGAATATGCCACGTGGCGTGCTATTGGTTGTTCTTATGTTTGCAATAAAAAATGAGTTTTCATTTGAACCTGACCTTATATATATACCCCTCTGAAAACATGGCTCTGATACCAAAAAGTTAATAAAAAGTTAATAATTAAACAAGATAGCCATATATATAATAAAAAAGGTTTATAAGAGGCAAGCATAGAAAAGTATTTTATCAAAAGTTACCTTTGATTAAAAAGTCTTGAGTACAAACTTTTTTGAGACAATTGATACAAACATCTTGAGCAATGAATATTTGAAAGTCTATGATCGACAAGAATAAAGTATCCTCTGATAAATTGGCAAGTTTCTTTCATCTCTTTTGAAAAATATATTGAAAAAACATCTTTTATCTTGTCATTTTTTGTCTTCTTTGAAATTCATCGAATAAAATCTGTTCTCTGATTCGTAACCTGCAAACAAGCTTTTGAACAACCAGATTTGGACAATATGTAATTCAACAATACCAAAGATTGTATTGTTGACATTTTGATAAAACAACCCTTCTGATCAATCTTTAAGAATTTGCCTACAAAGAAAACGCAAACATACCCTTGTGTCACATAATTTTAATCGAAAGGACTAAAGTTCGGATATGGATTCTGAGCACTTGGAACTGGTTTTGAACATTATCTTGATTTGTCTTATCTGATAACATGTTTATTTAATATGGCGATAACCGCCAGATAGTTTTTAAGATTTTTTTTCTTTCTATTTTTCATTTCCTTTTAAGTCATTAATTATTAAAATAACTGATTCATATTGGTTTTCACAGTTCCTACAAATTACCAAGTTCTCCCATATGTGGCCCTATATGTGTGTGTATGTGTGTTGGGTCAGGTTCAAATGAGAACTCATCTTTCATTGTGAACGTGACGACAGTCGAGAGAGCACTACGCGGCATATTCGGTATGAATAATCATGTATTATTCAGACTGAATAACACTGCATTCAATGTTATTCACTTTGAATAACACTGAACGTTGTATTATTCAGTCTGACAAATACAAGATTATTCGGACCGAATATGCCACGTGGCGCGCTCTCGGTTAGGGGTGAGCAAAGACGGGTACCCGGCCAAAATTCATGGAACTAGAACCGGAACTGGAACCGGCGGTTCCTAGAATGAAGGAACCGGAACCAGAACCGGTTGCACCGGTTCTCAATATTTGGAAACCGGTCCCAGAACCGTCGGTTCCGGTTCCGAAACTGGGTACCCGACGTCTAAGTTTTTAAATGTTTTTTTAATATATCATGTTATAAAAAAGTAAGTGTTAGTTATTACATAGTCACAACGTAACGAAATAAATAATAAAACGATGAAAACTTATCCGATAGAAGCTATATAAATTATTACGACAATTTTTGAAAATAAAAATAAAAAAAAACAAACACAACTTGAAATGTTAAATAAAAGTGTGTATGTGTATGTAGCGTAAAAGGTAAAATAATTTTTTTAAAGTTAGTCTATTAAACATAATAATCATACATATAAAATTACTTTTATTAATATATATACATACATATATATTGCCTAACCGGTTCCGGCGAGTACCCGGCGGTTAGCGGTTCCACAAAAATGAAAACCCAAACCGGAACCGGTCCCGATCGTTTCCGTATTTTAGGAACCGGAACCGGAACAGGAACCAATCACATCGGTTCCGGAACCGGCGGTTCCGGTTGCAAAAGCGGGTACCGGGTTCCGATGCTCACCCNTAATCCCACAAGAAGAGAGAGTTGATTACATTTTTGGTCCCTATGGTTTGGTGGTTTTAACACGCTGGGTTCATTTTTAAAATAATTATGGATTTGGTATATGTGGTTTACACTTTATAACGTTTTGGGTTTAAATATTCATATGTTATTCAAACTTAATAACACTGAATGCAGTGTTATTCAGTTTAAGTAACACATAATAATCAAACTGAATATGTCACGTGACGCGATTTTAGTGGTCCTCATGTTCACAACCAAAATTGAGTTCACATTTGAGCTTTCCTCTATGTGTGTGTGTGTGTGTGAGAGAGAGAGAGAGATAGAGAGGGAGAGAGAGAGAAATAGAAAAGAAAAAACAAAATGAGAAACTTGAGGCCATGAACTTAGCCTTCAATAGTTTCTAATTTGATATAAAAAACAAGCCTTTTGCTGATTCATAAAATTTACAAACCAACTATTTCTACTGCCCCTGAAAACTAAAAGCTAACAGCAACACTGTTTTTGTTGGTCTAATAACAACAATAATATCCATTTTCAATTTCTAAACTATCATCATCTCCTACACTGTTGTACCTATATATTTTTATATAAAAACTTACCTCTGAGCTTGATCGGTTGTACTTGCTGCCGCTGCGGTTGTATTGCTGGGACCCGCACCGTTTTCTAACGGCGGTGACGTGCCCCATTTCCCTTCTGACTCCAACGGCTCAACCACACACACCCCACCGTCACTAAGTCCCAATGCAAATTGATCCGCTTCAGATGGATGTGCAGCAATCACAAGCGGATGTACACGTAAACTGCAAAACCACATATGCTATTACAACACGCAACTATAAGTAGATTACTGGCATTGTCGCTAACGTTATCAAGGCTAGTTTTGCAAACTAGCTGATAAGCTGCCAATTATTTTTTAGCCGGTGGGAAGAAGTGGTCGGAATAATAATGATAATAATGTATTGTGGTCAAGTAACCGTTGCAGCACAATGGCAACAGCTTATTTCACTTGGAAATATAGGGACGAAATACGTACTTATTTTTAAATAATTGCACCAAGAAAATACTCACTTTGGATTGCTTGGCAAATACGCAGTTGAACTGATCCGGCATCGCAACCTGAGTGTTGTTGCAGTAAGAATACCGACACTTCCATCCTCAAAACCGACAAATATGGATTGGCTATCACACGAATAAGTGGCATGGGTTATCAAGCCACTTGTCTCTGGCGGGAACCACTATAACATGCATAAGAATGTTCCATCATAAATCATGACTAAATTTATAATTACAGAAATAATCTTGTTCTAACTTCAGTTGATGAAAGTTGTAAATCCATCCCAAAATAAATGTCAACAATGAAAAAGGCACACGGTTTTAGGAATGTGTAATTATTAAAGTTTTTAATCAATTAAATGATAGTTTTACCATTGACAATAGAGGAAGTAATGATTTTCTTGGGCTCATAATCAAGGGTAGAATTGGAAAGATATTTTGGGACGGAGGGAGTATTAAAGATGTAGCAAAACAACGAAGTAACAAGGTAGACCCGTGAATGAAATAAGTTTCTATTGAATAGAAAGACTATGTTGCTTCATGAATATCGACACAAGTCGGAATCTTAATATTAGCTAAAAAGGAACTATGCCTAAGGGGGTGTTTGGGATTGCTTATTTAAATTGCTTATTAACTTATTCCGTTTTGTCACCGCTGATAAGCAGTTTGTTTGGATGGAGAGGGAAAAAAATATGCTTACAGCTTTTTGTCACCGTTGATAAGAAGTTTTTGATAAGTCACTTCATTCTAACTTATTTGAAACAATTTATCAGCTTTTTGGTTATTTTACATGTATAAGCAATCCCAAACACCCCTAAAAAACAACTTATGAGCTTATTATATTTCTGTACCATCATAAGCTAATTCAAACACTTTTTATCGAACTCCTATTTGACAACGCATAAGTTGATAAGCGCTTTTACAAAAAAGCATAAGTTGTTTTAAATAAGCAATCCCAAACACCCCCTAACCGTCGTTCATGGCTTTTATCTTTAGGGGCCCACGGGATTAGTCCAGGTGCGTGCAAGTGGGCATTAACACCCACGGTTACCAAATTTAACCAGCATTGCATGTTCTTGGAGCAAACTCAAAACTCAAAAGGATGGCATTTTTCCAAATTTTAGTTAAGAAGATACACCGTAACATTATACAAAGACGACAACACTCGAACACTGCCAAAGATATGAGTAGTTATTGAAGAAACGGACCTGTTTTGGGGATTCCAGTTTGGGTGCTTCATAAATGGCTATCTGAGTTTCATGGACGGCTAGCAAGTGTGTCTGATCTTGGTGAAATTGCACACGCGTGTCAGCAAGGGGAGCGGCCACACGTCCTGCCGGAATTTGCAAGTGTTTATTTGTTTGCTTTTCCCATCCATTTGTGTTCCAAACACATAACTGCAGATAGACAAAGGTATTAGTATAAACAACTGCATTCTTCTTCGTTATACATCTTTCATCAGTAGAACTCAAACGGTAGACAATATTCTTTCCCCTAACTATTGATATTTTACAGGGCCAATAAAGATATTGCCTCAGGATATGTCAACCGTTTAAACAGTTGACATTTCAAGAACTTAAAACCATTCTAGAAAGAAAAAAAAGAGAGAAAATTACGATTTTAGTCCCTGTGGTTGGTTTGTTATAAATTTCTATTTTCATCCCTGTGGTTTAGAAATTTTCATTTTTGTCCGTCTGGTTTGTAATTTATTGCTATTTTCGTCCCTTTTAAAGTACAAGGAACTAAAGTAGTAAAGAATTTTAAACCACAAGGACCATAACCACAATAAGTTGTAAATCATAAGGACGAAAAAATAGCATTAAATTATAGACCATAGGGAAGAAAACCATACTTCTAAACCATAGGGACGATATCGCAATTTCTAACAAACCATAGAGACTAAAACCATAATTTACTAAAAAAAATAACAAATCAAGCACAAAACGTCGTCCAGTTTCTTGTACCTGAGAATCAGCACCAGATGATACTAGCACATTAAGCACATTGGAGAAAGCCAAGCCTGTTATCCTTTTATGATGGCCTTTAAGCTTTGTTTTGACCTGCTCAGATAAATAACGAGCATCACTACATGTACTAACAGATTTAACTTGAGATTTATTCTTGAATAAGAGCCAAGGAACAACCTCATCAACTCGAACATTGTATATTTGGATAGAAGCGTCCTCCATGCCTATGGCAATAATGTTGTTGTCTTGTGGATGAAATGCCAGAAAGGTTGCTGCAGGAGGTGGAGCCATGAATGTCGTCATAGTCTGTGCATCGAAGAAAATTAATAAGTAGCTAAAACGTGAAGAGCTAAGCAAAAAAAGCACCTACTGTTAGTCAAATGAGCCTACCCCATAGCTAGAATTGAGCACAAACAGGGATATACTTGTAGCAACTTGTAGGGGTGTAAGCTAGCCGAGCTGCTCGTAAGCTACTCGGGATCGACTCATTAAAAGCTCAATTCGAGCTCGAGTTAAACGAGCCTGAGCCGAGATCTAGCTTCATTTTAGACTCGTTTAATAAACGAGCTTGAGGTTGAGCCTTTATGATTAAGCTCGTTTAGGCTTGCGTCAATTAATATATAATATAAATATATTAAATAACAAATATTATAAATAATAAATAAACATATTAAGCATAGATTTACAGATAAATGAATCGAGCTCGAGCCGAGCTTAGGCTCGTCTAACAAGCAGCCGAGCTCGAGCCTGCTAAATCCTTGACGAGCTGAGCTCGAGCTTGATACCTAAGGCTCGAACGAGCTGAGCTCAAGCTTGATACATAAGGCTCGAAACTAGCCGAGCTCAAGCTTGGTTAGGCTCGGCTCGGCTCGTTTACACCCCCAGCAATTTGTGACAATCTGCATCTTTCATTACATCTTTACTATGTCCGCAATCCACCACAAACACAAGTAAATGTTCATCTCAGATGCGGAGTATTACTATTGGATTTTGACCAGGAAGAAGTCAAAATGTCCCAAATAGCATGATGAGAAACTATAGCACGAACTCATTAAAAAAACTGATGTGGGTATGAAATACACCTAAAGTGTTACCTTAAATGTCATCATATTGAACAAAGAGATCTTCCCGCCTGAAGCAGACATGACATATGAATCGTTCTTCGACAATGCAAAGCATGGAACAGCATCTTCAGGGTTTGTCTCACTGATATCATTGGTCATCAATATACCACTTGTTGGTTGCCATAGTTGAGGTACAACATTAGCAGTAGCCTAAAAGAGGGAATGAAGGTGTCAGAAATAAGCTCAGTTTAACATCAGATAGCGGGATTCAGAATGTAAGCATAAATACCTTCCCAGTTGAATTGCGATCGTTTCTCTGCCATTTCCATAACTTATGGACAGCATTAGCTGCTAGAGCCAATATGGCAAGTCCTGAATTTGTGTAAATCAATCTTGAAACCTGTAACATGAACACGGTGGATAAAGAGAAAGGTCAGACCTGTTTGATAAAAATATCACTACTGATTGAAGTTAGCAAATTGGCATTTGACATTGTTTAATAAGTACTCGGAAAAAATGCGAACTAAAACTATACAAAATGATGCTAACAATGACAACATGAAGATGATGAAGGTAGGCTTGTGATGATGATGATGATGATAAATGCAAACATGTGAAATATGCTTTCCAATAGAAATATAGACTATAGAAGTGCTACCAATTAAGGTGAAGTGTATAAATACCCGCATTGCTGAAGATGTATTATCAGGAAGCCTTAAAGAGCGGCACTGTGATGGTTCATTAATTTCTGTCAATTTCCATATTCTAGATTTTTCCATAGACTCGTCTACGATTCTGGGTTTTACATCTATCTGACTCCGATTGTCACCATTCTACAAACACAACCATGGAAAAAACATTAGCATCATGAGCACAAATTTCGAACAGATATATATGCCATTAAGTCAGAACCATGGCAAAGTTTAATAGCAATCATATCCATGGTAATTATCACAGATCTCCAGAGAGAAATACTCACCATCGCCACCATGGAGGGCATTGGTGCAACTCTATCCATAATACTCGGTCCCGCAGATGTATTAGCAGCACCAAACATGCTCATCATGGGGGTCTGTACATTTGTAGAGACTTTCAGTAAGGCGGCACAGATTCAAGCAAGGGAGGAGAAGAGATTACGTGAATTACAAAAAGATATCAAACATAAGAACCCATTTACCTTCACAACAGATGCTGATGCAACTCTGGAAGCATCAAAAGGTCGGTTCTCCATAGTTCTTAGCAACCTAATCCCATCTGGATTAGCTAGAATTTTAATGCCATTGTCGCTTGTTGAAACAGCCAACAGAATTCCTTCCTTGTTAAATCTTATACAAGGAGAAGCCTGCAGATATATCAAGAACCAAAAATCAGTTGCACAAAGTCTTAGACATACATCTATGAGGGTGTATCTAAATGAAAGTATCTGATGAGTACCAGTAAACCACCCTCAGCATCAGTTGTCGTTAACAAGTTAACATTGTCCATATCCCAAAATTTAACCATAAACTCGTCACCAGCAGCAAGAAAACGATTCCTGATGGTATCAAACTGCACAACCTCAGCAGATCGCTTCCCAAGCCCATTATACGTACGCTTTACAGCTCCTTCACTTTCATTCCATTCAACAATGTATGAATTTCCTTCTTTATTTGTCCCACATGAGAACAACCTTTTAGTTGTGCAAATATCATATAAAAGGATATTTTAGTTAACATCACAATATCCAGAATATATGGAGTTATGGGAAGAGCAAAGACATCAGTTTTTAAACCTTGTTCCATCAGCACTGTATGCCATAGTGGTGGATGAATGACCTGGAGCATCATAGTCCACTCTTGAACCCATATTGTCATACAGCCATGCCTTTATTTTCCCATCAGTAGCTGTTGAAAAGATAAACTGGTACAAGAAAATTTAACATAAACAAATTAGTGGCTGATATTAGATGCATCAAAAAGGGTCAAATACTGTTTGCCAGCATAGTAGTCAATGTATGAACTGGATTAAGAATTCTTTTACTAATCATCGATCGTGAATTGAAATGTTGATTCACTTCAACTTTTTCTAACACACTTTATATAAATGGATGTACTGGTGTAGATGCACTATGAATATCCAGAACAAGATACTGCATGATACCAAGGGTTGGGTTCCAGTGAGAAGTGTTATATTTGGTGAGAAGTGTGAGAAGTGGTTATCAACCGTTGGATGAGAAATGGATGCACGTTATGACGGGGTGCACCGAGATAAGATGCTCCGGGATGCACCGGATCAATTCCTTCCTAAACCGGAATTCATGGGAGGGCATGAGATAAAATAGATCAATGGTTAAGATCCACTTTTCACGCTTCTCACCATTAACTCAACTTCTCCACAATCCTTTGCCATGACACAAAGTAGAACAATCTTTTTGTTCTAAGGTCTTAATCAAGTGTCCTAAATTATGCATGAGCAAGAAATCGGAGGAGCAGAGCTAATTTATTAAATCTTCACTTTGAGAGTTTTATTATACCTGAATATTCTCCTTGACATGCGGACATACAGAATATACAGGTGATTCGTGACCCTCAAACGTATACTGTTTTGTCCCTGTTACTGCATCCCACACCTATAGAGAGCTTCATCTTATAAGCGACAAGGTTCAAAAGAGGATCATTCTAAAAGAAAGCAATTCTGTAGAAGACAAACCTTTATTAATCTATCCTCTCCACATGTCACAATGCAAAGTTGTTTGTTTGGGTAAGAGAAAGCGAGATCATTAACACTGCCACCATGAGCCTCGATCTGTACAACCAAAACAAGTAAAACGCTGAATCATAGGTATCTAAAAGAGGTAAAAAAGAGGTTTAAAATGAGTGAATAAACAAGATGGTTAAAGCACACACAAACCTCCAAGTGGTTTCGCAGATCATCACCGCCATGATAAGAGTATATCTGCACAATGTGCTTTGAGTATGCAACACCTACATGAAGGTTCCATGATAAGGATGCAAATCTCGCATAACTTCAACTTATTGGTTACAGTAAAGCAATATTTGCTAATGCTTGTAACTGAAAGGAAGGCAAACTATCAATATTACCAAACAGTGTTCCATCAGGGCTCCATGTTACACGATTAATTGAAGCAGTATTGTCGTTGGTCAAAGATGCCTATGACAAACACAAAGTGCATTACAATCAAAGTCAAGATGAGACATGATGCGCGTTTAACAAAAAAATAATTAATAAAAACTAGCGTCATATACAAACCTGCAAAGGCATTGAACAAACACTAAGATCCCAAACTTTGAAATTCTTGTGAGCAAGCTTCTCCTTACTACCTAGCTCCCATATCATGATTTCTCCGTTGTTCGATCCAACTAATATGAGTCAAGACCGAGCAAAAATAAATAAGAAGGTAAAATACCTGAGCAATTTCAAGCATAGAAAATTCCTAAAAGCGTAAACCAAAGAAAGTCTGATTTTAATTTCTAGAGTACATGGGAAGGAGGAACTAACCAAGAAGCAGAATTTGCTGTACTGGATGGAAATCCATACTTCTGACTAGGGAGCCCTGGTTTAGGGTCATCACTACAGCCTTAGGTAAATCATCAGACGAGTACGAGCTTTGACCATGACTTTGGCCAATATAACCAACAGGTAAGATATTTACTGGCATATGATTGGCCTGCTAAGAACATCACAAATGTATTGCCATTTAGTATCAACCAACTTGCAAGAATGAAATGGTACAGAGTTTCCTTAGGAACTAATCCCTTTTTAGAGGGAAAAACACTCCCTTCCCACAAGAACTGCAACTATTTCTTATTGCGTTAACAATTGAAACTTCCCATCCTTAGATTTTTATGCCAAGTTACATATTACTCCCACACTAATCATTGCAAAAGTAGGTGCAACTCATTTTGGCCCATAAAATCAGCCTCAACTTAAATTTGCAAAGATATTTTAGCATTCAGTTACGAGTCAAAGACTTCTATTATTATGTGTATCAAATCGAAAGTTAAATTCTTTTGGGATAGACAAAATCCAGAAAAGGCTTCCAAATGATGTTAATCCAGTTCAAAAATAAAGAAACCTAATTTTTTAGGTTAAGAGAAGTTGAAATCAATATTAAAAATAAATTAATGTTCTCTAGATTTTAAGAATATGGGAAAAAGAGTCAAGTTTAGATTGATTTAATAACCAAGCATTTAAGTTTCAAAAGATCTGTTTACCCACATTTTAAGGTTGTAAGTTGAACAGAATTTAACAATCAAGCAATATTCAGAGGATCTTTCCTCAAGGTGATCAAAGAAAGAGTAAATAGGCAGAGTATGTCATACTTCATCAGATATGCCGAATGTCCTCGTTCTCTTCAAAACATGTTCGGAGTCAGCTGTTTGATAGTCTACAGCTGGATTGTTGGTTGGAGGAGTCCTAGGGCGCTTTAACAAAGCTTCAATAATATAGAAACAAGAAAATAATGATATTCAGGAATATCGCACTCTACGGCAAACTACAGTAAATGCAATAGGAAAAAAAAAGGTTGACATTTTACTCTTCCTCACGAATATTGATGATTATATCACGTCAAACCATTCCACATTAAGTTGGTAGAACTAAATTACATACCAGCATTATTAGGCGGAGTGAAACCAATAGGACCCGCAGAAACTGATGGATGAGGCACAGGGGCTGGATTAGCCATCCAACCAGCAAGAGATGTTGGCAGAGGTGCTGGTCCAGGCTGAAAAGGCTTAAGATACGAACAGAGAAAAAAGGTTAAAAACCTAAGTGTTGGAGTTTAAACCACTAAAAGATAGAAGGCTGATTCCACTTACACCATGAGCACCCAGAGGTGGAAAACCTGCAGGCTTTCCCATTGGTATAGAACCCATTAATGGAGTAGTTACGGGGGATGGAGCTCGTGCACCATTTGGCTGTGACTGTCCACAAGAATGGTCAACAAACAGCGTTTTTATGTCCGGATTTGGCTTGGGGTTTTTACAAAGCTGGTGTTGCCAGTTCAGACTACAACCCAAAAAGGAAAGTTATAAGCAAGTCCTGGTATTGAAGAAGAAACTCAAAGCTAGAAATGGACAATGTAAGAACCTTTGGTTAATAAGTGTCCGCAGTCTTGAGTTCTTTAAGCTCGGGAAATTTAGCTTATCACGGAACAGGGGATTTGCCTCGATTAGTTTCTTCAGTTCACCCAGCATTATACTTCTAGCAGACTTGGTGTCTCCATATTTTGATAATTGTTCATTGTCCCTGTGCATGTATTTATGTCAGACTGTACCGACTTTAAACAACAAAATCCGGATGGATTAGGCGATCAATATCACGGAAAGGAAAGCTATTTGCAAGAAATTCTTCCACACCTGAAGTTCTCCAGAGTCAAAAGCTGAGTTATTTCCTTAAAGAGATCTTCATTAAAAGCGGAAAACACTTTCAGATCCTTTACTAGAATTTCAACGGCTTTGGCACGGTCCTTCCTACAAAATGATCAGATTATAACAATCTACCACTGCAACTAAAGTTTGAAAGAATCTTGCTATCAATTCAAACATGAGTGATGGTATACAAACCAAAAATGGGAACTAAAAAGGTCACTACATGTCAAATCAAGACCAGGAGAAAACTTAAAGGGAAACAAATCATTAAAAGCTTTAGACCTCCTCGACCTCTGATGCATATATGTAGTCACATTTCTTGGTTTGTATAACATAATCACCCTGTAATAAATGCAACAAAAAGTGGTAGCGCACGAACACGCCCAAATGCCTAGGGTTGTAGTAAAACATACTTGTCTAAAGCTTCTAGGTACTTCTGCTTTCGTATCTCGAAGAAGATTTTCATCGAATATCTATTATCGTCAACCTTCGTGAACCCAGACAAATATTTTTCCACCTCATCCCACTCACCATTCGTCACCATTTCCTCGAAGTAACGCATATTGAAGAAAAATCCTGATTCTTGCTCCAACCTACACATCAACAACAAAAACAATTACACAAGAACAACAACACATCCAAAATCACAACCAAATATTAAGAAAACTTGGCGATTTACACAAAATATATATATAAGAGAAAATAACCAATACAGAAATTTGACAAATTTTATTAAACCCTACCTGTGAACAGTCTCTTTGAACTTCTCTTCATCTAGAAACTGAAGTATCAAAAATACAAGCTCTCTGCTGAGAGAAGACATAGCTTTCCCTGTTTCCCAACAACTGCAAGAAAAATCAAAATTAAAATTAAAAAAAAAAACCGAATAAATACATAAAATGGAACAACAACTACCTCTAATCCTCACAGATCGGAGAGTTCAAACCACTATTTACGTAAAATTCAACTAAACAAGTCAACAACAACAACAACAAAACCCTAATACAACTCCCAATTATCCATTCAACCAAAAACCTAACAATTTTCCAAATTAACACACACGTATACATACAAAAAACATCAAAATCGATACAAATAATCACTAGATGCGTAATCCATAAACCACAAACCTCTATAATCATGCGATCAAGTAGATTATTCTGCGAAATTGATAAGATCAACAGCTTTCAATTTACCTTTCAATCAGGCGAACGATAGATTACAATAACAGATCGTACGATTTCTACTGAAGATTTTTCCCCTATCTCTCTCCTCCTCTGCGGATTTCTAGAGAGAGAAAGTATGGTTTTAGAGAGAGAAAGCTAAAGAGAGAGAGAGAGGTGTGAAGCGAAGAACCAAACAAAAGGAGACAAGATATAAATACTACTGGAGATAACACGGGTTGTACGAGATGATAGAGAAAGGGGATTAGGGATATGATAAGTGGAATCACTTATCACTGTCTAGATGGTAGGTGGATCCACTTATCATGTGATAAGAGAGTTGGATTATCGGAATTTTGGAATAATTTTTATTTTCGTATTTATATTCGGCTCGATTTGCGGACTTTCTTTATAAAGGTTTTTTCTTTCAATTTAGGGATTTGCTATGGTGCGGCTGACCTCAGGGAACGCCTTTGTGGACCCCACTTCCCTCAAATTGCTAGAATTGCAAAATTCAATAATTAACTCTTTGGAAATTTGTTTTTTTTTCCTTAGCCCAAAAGAAAAGGTTTTTTGTGTTCCAAGAACAAAATAAATGAAAATGAAAATGGGGATGCGGGGAAAATGAGAATAGGAATGAACATCGTATTGATGTTGTTTGGTTAACCTAATATAATCATTGAAAATTTGTTTGTATAAAAAGATATGTTTCTTCAACTTGAAAATACAAAAGATGTTTCATTTAACATCCATAGATGGAACAATGCATGAAGAAAAAAGAATCAAAATTTCCGCTCCCCCCAATTTGGTCAGGAATGGAAATTAGTGGATCTGCAGGAATGATTTCATTATATAATATTAAACCAAACAATAGTTTTTATTATCATTCTCATTCCTAACCCCCAATACCCCCAACCAAACGGCCCCTAGATAAAATTCATCTTTATATTTTCCTTTACATCATCTAAATCAGAAAATTATCAATTAGATATATTTTATATTTTATTTGTTTAATTTAAATTTAAATAGAATGCAAATCACTAACTACAAGTCTACAACACAAAAATAGTCGCCAAGTATATTATGATTGTAATTTTATGAGTTTTAAATTTGAATAGAATGCAAATCACTAACTACAACACAGAAATAGTCACCAAGTATATTATGATTGTAATTTTATGAGTTTTTATGAATAAAACACGGATAAATGAATTAAATTGGAAAAAAATTGGAGATATTATTACAGTAGTTATAGTTTCATGTTATATTATGTTAAAAACGTAGTATCTAAGTTTTATGTTAGGTTGATTAAACGTGACATGCTAATTTATAAAAGGTTTCGTAGAAGTTTGTATACTTTACTTAAAATGTACATTTAAGACTTTAATTTTAGGATTATTGTTAATATCATTTGATTCAACTTGTAAACTGACGTCATTCGACTTTTGAAGAAACCCTAACCGCACTAGTTAATAATATCGATGCCAACTAATTCGTGCATGACGTGTTTGTAGTTTTTCTTTTCCTTTTTCCTTTTTGGATTGTAGATGGAAAGCGACATCCACCTTCTGATGATATAACAAATGGAATGTCCATATCAAGAAAGTACGAAAAATATTGACGAGTAACACAAATCTAATTTGATTTTAATTATTATTATATACAGTAAGGATTATTACTAAAATCCCCTATTTGTTGAGTTTTGTTTTCAATCAACATCTAAATGTTTGATTTTATTGATGATATAGAACTTTGTAATTGTTCAATTGACATCAATAAACAAACAGCTAAAATGCTAAAACAGTTTTTCAAGAAGATGCATCTACTGCTTTATTCATAGATGTTAATTTCCAAGAAATTTCTTTAAAGTCATTTGTTGGTCTTAAATCACTCAAGTCTCATTTCCATGAAAAGGGTAAGATCTTTCTGAAAAATTACTGATCGGCATGAATCATTAGACAAACACAAGCGTCAAACATATCGTATGTAACTTGGAAAGAAATCTCAAACCAATGTGAAAAATCAACTTTAATAGTCGATAGATCCTTAGATTTAATAGGTCATGTATATAAATTGTTAGCATGTCGTTTTTTCATGTTTGATCAAATAATATGAATGTCACTAATAAACCAGCCACATACTTTTGTTCTAAAACTTTTAATTTTCCACAAATGCAATTGTTTATTAGCTCGTTAACGTTAATCGTTGCTCAATTAATCACTAAGGCTATGCTCATATCAAGAAAAATATTTCCACGATAAATATGCATAAATAGATGTTTAGATGGACATCTTGCGGTTACCACGACTTCCCGAGGCTTCATGGTATGCCCCTAGAGGGTACCACCTAGCAGGTAGGAGGTTGGGTTTCCAAGCCCGAGCCTAACCGCTCTCTCTTCTTCTTTTTCTCTTTCTCTCTCTTATGTATTATATTTAAAATAATTTAAAAATTCTCTTTCTCTCTCTTATGTATTATATTTAAAATAATTTAAAAATGGTAAAGGGTATGATATGTTAGTGGTACGCCTCTTTAGGGTTCAGATGGTAAGAATGAGAAAAGATGCTATGGCATTGAGGTGTCATGAAGGTATGAAATGTTGGTGCTACAGATGCCCTTATCATGATCTGAAGTTGGTTACGATTTTTAATTTTAATTATTCTAGGTGTATAATGATATTTAGGCATTGTTTGGTAAAAATAAGTTAACTTATAAGTTAGCTTATAAGTCACCTTATA
>LUCG01274252.1:0-13864 GCA_001633085.1 Carthamus tinctorius | reverse complement strand
CTACTTCGCAATTTTTTAGCACTTCTCATTTGAACCTAATACTATATATATATATATATATATTAAATGTATATCATAAGATGTATATGATTAATTTTTGGAACATCCACCTCTACCATTTATTACCAAACGCTTGCAACAACAACAACAACAAGATCCAAAAACAAGAGATACAGACGAGGCCAAAAAACAAAAAGCCAACACACAAAACCTACACAACAAACACAAGCAGGGAGACCAAAATGAAAAAGAAAACCATGTACCAACTAAGAGAAGCAACCTCCGCGTTGCCAAATTACGAGGTATAAATTTAGGGGCCCTGCAGTCAATAACAAGGAGCGACCCAAGAAAGAGCACGTCGTTCACTGACTGTGCAGCTCAATCAGCTCCCGCCAGCGTAAATTGCAGCTTAACGGCTAACTCGGGGAAAAAACAGAACTCGGACAACTTGAAACGGCAGTCGCAGAAGCTCCTGTAACAGAGAAACCAAGAGCATAGGGGCCCGACAAAGCCATCTCCCTACCCACCATTCGAAGGCAAAACCGAACGAAGACTTGAACAACTTATGATCCAAACGGGTCCACGAGCCACAATCCCATCTCAATCTTCAAATATTTGTCTCTTCTCGTTATCAAATCCAACGCCTTTAATTGGAACTCGAAAAAACATTCGACCAACGCCTTATTCTTGTTTGCAAAGACGCATTTGTTCATATTTGCCTACACAAAGTAGAGGAAGCACCAAACCGCCGCTATCTATCTTCTCATTCCTAATTTACCACTTCCCATTTGGCAACCCACCCCCGTGACCTCTTCCAACGACTCTTTTGACTCTAAATTAATTCCCCACCATGTACCCACTTGTTGCTAAAGTGGTTTTACCTTTTCGCATGAAAAAAACGCATGATTAAGTGATTCAACCACCCTGCATCTTGGACAAAGAGTTGAGTTTAAATCAACCCCCATCTTGTCTAAGACCATACGGGTTGAAAGTCTACCAAGCCGGAATCTCCAAATGAAAACATTGACCTTCTTAGGGATCAATTTTAACCATTCGGTTACTATTGTTCTAACTTTCGTTAAACCTCGTGACTCCTCTAAAAGGTAACTTAACCTCCCAACCGAATACCCTTTTTGAAAGTCTAGCCTCCATACCACTTTATCGCTTTCTCCAAGCCTAGGTGTAAAGCTCACGATCTCCCAGTTTAAATCATCTAACTCCCCCACCTCTTTTTCCCTCGGTGGTCTCCTCCAATCCCAACTCCACATCCACCCCTATCAATGAAGCTACCCCTATTACTCACCACCACTTCCTTATTGGATTCTAGGAGATAAAGCCTCCTAAGTTTATCCATAAGTCTACCCGACGGGAGCCACTTATCCTCCCAAAATTTAATGTTCACACCCTCCCCAAGCTCTTTCCCAAACGAGTCCGAGAACGGAATTCCTTCTTTGTCTAACTCCGTATTCACCTTGACTATGTATGGCCAAACCGACCCTTTCCCCCTACTCACCTCCCCCGCCAATCCTCCATCCATCCCATAAATACTCGCTATCATTTTTCTCCACAAACCCCCTGTTTCGGTGTGAAACCTCCACCACCATTTCCCTAACAGACCCCTATTTAGGTCCTTCAAACTCCCGAAATCAAGATCCCCCTTTGAAAACACCCCAATAATTTAGTCCATTTAACACAAGCCAAGCCCCATCTCACAAGATTATCCTCACCACCCACCCACCCCCCTAAAAAAGAGTTTTTTTCACTTTTAATTTGTTTTTGAAAAAAATTAGCAAAATAGGTGACTTTTTTCTTGGTTTTCAAAAGTGTGGTGTTCGGGACTCCAAAACCCGACCCCTTTCTTCCCAGCCTCCACGTGTCATTCCCCATTCCCCTTTCTACATCAGATAAAGAGATTAGAATTGCAAATCCCGACCCCTTTTTATTTCTATAAAGAGATTGGGATTGCAAAGCCCGATCCCTTTTTATTTTTCTGCCACACTCCTGTAATGCTTGACCAAATTGTAAAAGAAATCGGTTCTATCCGATGATATCATCATTGTTGTCGCCTTGCTATTTCTGGTTTCATGAACACAAACCCTTCTTCTTAAGCAATCTGGCCACCCACCAAGACGATATTCAATTCATGTGTTCCCATTAATTAATGATATATATATATATATATATATATATATCACCACCACAAAATATTAATTAGTTTCATGCCAAAACTAGCTATTCAATTAAAAAAAATAAATATATATTATTACAGTACTTTATGAATTTGTTAATCTTGAATTCTCGATCCACACTAAAATCATAATAAACTTGTACATAAAGTAGTACACATAGAGAGAGAGGTGTATATATATTTGGTTTTGGTGGTTTGTAATTTGTAAAGAAAACGGTAAACAATCAAATACAATTGCACCCAGACGGAAATTAAAAAAAAGGTTTAAAAGAGGTACAAAATAATTAATTAAAACAACACATCAAGCAGTAGATATGATGATGATGAAGGATGGATGTATGGATTAGGCTTTGAAACACAAATGTGATGGTGGTGATGGTGTTGGTGGCTGCAAATCGGTTCTAAACCCCGATTTCTTTTACAATTTGGTCAAACAATACAGGAGTGTGGCAGAAAAATAAAAAGGGACCGGGCTTTGCAATCCCAATCTCTTTATAAAAATAAAAAGGGATCGGGATTTGCAATCCCAATCTCTTTATTTGATGTAGAAAGGGGAATGGGGAATGACATGTGGAGGCTGGGAAGAAATGGGTCGGGCTTTGGAGTCCCGAACACCACACTTTTGAAAACCAAAAAAAAGTCACCTATTTTTGCTATTTTTTTCAAAAACAAATTAAAAGTGAAAAAACACCCCCAAAAAAACCCGCCTCACACTCTCAAGCTCATTTAACACTCTCTCCAAGGTACAGAATAAGGCAAGGAAGTATAAAGAAACATTATCGAGAATCGATTTCACCAACGTACGTCTTCCTCCGAAATAGAGCACTTTTACCCTCTATGCCGATAACTTGTTTTTAGTTTTCTCCACCACCAGTGTCATATAAGCCACCCTTGTCATCTTAGTGACAACCAGTAAACTAAGGTATACAAAAGGACCCACAACCACATCTCAAGGTGTTAACCCAAGATTAAACCTCCTCATCCTCTATGCCAATCCCGTAAATCCTATTGTTCGGCAAGTTAACTTTCAGTCCCAAAACCATGTGGAAACAATGAAGAAGCTTGACAAGGTTCTCAATATTTTCGATACTCCAATCCCCGAAAAAATAGCATCGTCCGCATATTGAAGATCAGATACAACCACACCGTCCTTTCCACTTTTATTCCTTTGAAAAGGCCCTTGTCCTTTGCTTCTTCAACCATTATATGGAGACATTCGGTGGAAATCAAGAAAAGGAATGGTGCAAGGGTCCCCTTGCCGTAACCCCCTCCTTGGTTGGAGAACCGTTGACTAGTGCCGAAATCTTTGAGGATTTCAAACAAGCCTCGGTTCACCTTCTCCATTTGTCCTGAATCCCATATTCTTCAAGCCATCTAGAACGAAAGCCAATCCACCGAGTTACAAGCCTTCTCGAAGTCCACTTTAGAAATCAAGCTTCTCTTTTTTGTGCGTTTTAAATAGTCCACTAATTCATTTGCCACTAGAATCCTGTCTAAGATGGATCTTCCTCTTACAAAGGCGCTTTGTTCAACGCTAATTACCTTTCCCATTACCACTTTCAATCTCTCCGCCAAAGCTTTTGACACAATCTTATACCAAATTCCAATGAGGCTTATTGGCTTTAAGTCATTAAGCCCCATCGAGTTAGTGACTTTTGGAATGAGCGTCAAGAAACACCTCCTCTTCCATGAACCAAGCTATCGCCTTCAATAAGTTGCCTTTTAAGATGTCCCAAAATCTCTTAATGAATCCGATCTTAGACCCATCCGGTCCCGGCGATTTGTTATCTCCACATGCCTTTATTGCCTCCCACACTTCCTCCTCTGAAATGCTTTTTTCAAGATCCCTTGCCTCTTCCTCTGAGATTTTCTTCAAACGATTCATCCTCAACTTGGCCGAACACCCACCCCCTGGCGAATTTTTCTTTGAAGAAGTCAAACACAAAGTCCTTTATGGCCAACGGGTCTTTTTCTCACGTCGTGTCTAGCATAAGCCCTTGTAACGAATTCTTTCTTTGTCGGTTCTTGCAAATGGAATGGAAGAACTTAGAGTTCTCATCACCATCCTTGATCCATTTTAACTTAGCCTTTTGTCTTGCCAATGATGAGGATTTCTCTTCCAACTCAAGCCAGTTTTTTCTAGCTTCAATCCACCTTTGTCTTTCTTAGTCCGAGAGTAGAACGTCTTCACTACATCTTTCCCATTTTTTTTTGATAAGGTTCACCTGGGTTTGCCCAGACTACATCCTTGGTAATTTTTACCGAGAGCTAAAGTATGCTCCCCTGGGATTAATACTCAGTGGCTCCTAGTTGCTCACCCCCGGATTCAAACTTGGGTGGGTTTTTCCCCAACACCAAGCCTTAACCAGTAGGCTGCCCCATTGGGGTTATCTTTCCCATTTCTTCACTTCCTCTTTTTCCGCACGAACGTCTTTCGCAAGTCCACCCCATTTTTATTTTTTCCAAGCTTTCACATATTTCTTAACTCTTTTAAGCTTATCTTTGGATACGAGATTCGGTCGCTTCGACTTCACCTTTTTTTCCCAAGCTCGTTTAACCACCTCCTCAATACTTTCCTCTGCTAGCTATATATCGAAAAACATGAACGGAATCGGCCCAAAGTCGAGCCGTTTATCCATAAGGGCAATCGAAAAGTTATCCGACCATTTTCACTCTAAGGTTTTTGCCGACAAATGCTCCCATGTGGTCAAAAAGGAGTTGGAAACCAAAAACCTGTCCAACTTACTAAATTTACGTCCATCATCGCTTACTCTCGTAAATTTATTTCCTCCCAAACGCACTTCCTCTAGATGTCTTCGATGTTTTTGATGGTGGAACAGATTGACGATATATAAAAATGATATGGTAGATAATAATAATTAGAAATAATTATTGACTGATCTTGCACTAAGAATACCGGGAAAACGGTTTTATTTGAACCAGTTTAAATTTAATGTTATTTTTTATGATGTAAACAATATATTAAAAAGTAAATTTGTAGTTATCAGGGCCCTATTTTTACATCTCGTCCAGGGTCTATAAAATGTCAGGAATTGGTCTGAAAATTAGAGCAATCCATCCTATATATATGGAACATTTATCCTATAAATATGGAGGAAAAGGTATACATGAAATCACCAAAATAACTAGAATATTATCTCCTATTTTGCCCCCTTAGACAGAGCGGGAGGAGCATGAACGCTCAGGCTGGACTAAAACCAAGTGAACAAGGGTCGTGGTAATCCCTTTGTGAAGATATCAACATATTGATATTCCGCAAGAATATGGCACGCGAATAGCACCGACATGAACTTACTCACGAAAAAATAAATGTTAATCTTCATGTGTTTTGTGCGTTGGTGCCGCACTAGATTACCTAAGAGGTATATCGCCGAGACATTGTTGCAATAGACCTAGGTGGCATGTTTCATCGGAAAATTGGAGTTCTAAAATAACCAACTTGTTTTAGCAACGATGTTGGCGACACCACAGTATTCAGCCTCGACACTAGAACAAGAGACGCATGTTTGGCATTTTGAGGACCAATAGATAAGGTTGTGCCTAAGGAAAACACAATAACTGGATGTGGATCGATGTGAGGCTGGGCAGGCAACCCAATCTACATCCAGGTATGTTGTTAATAAGTGTGACAATGCTAATAAATGTAGAACGTGATCCAAGGTTCCTTTGATGTAGCGCAAAACTCGTTTGAGGAAATTGATGTGGGACTCACAAGGCACATGTAAGAGGAGACATACTTGTTGAATGGTATAAGTAATGTCTAGCCATGTAAACTTGAGATACCGAAGTTCCCTTGCAAAACTACGGTAGAGTGAGGCATCCTTAACTGGGGGATATCGGTGGCACTTAGTTTGGACGATGTGTCAACCGGAGTTGCGACGGGACTGCATCTAGACATGTTTGGTCCGTTTAGAATGTCCTTGGCATATTGGATTTAGGAGAGAAACAGTTCTTCATGACCTCGAGTGACTATGATGATACTAAGAAAATGATGGAGCGAGCCAAAATCTATCATAGTGAACTCAGTGGACACAAACACCATGATACAGAAACAATTCTTCATGAACCCGGTTCTTTGTAACAACGACTAAATGATTATAAACGATATTGTAAGTCAGTTAATAAAAAATCTTTGGGTGCTAATTTGGATTGTCCAACTCGTTGAAACTCAACTTGGATGATAATGCATTCTGCCTTAAAGCAAAATGAAACATCGCAATCATTTCACAATCGCCTATTCGAGAGGGGCTATGTCAGAGGTATGTATGAGAGTTTGGATTTGGAAACTATATTCAAGTTCACCAATTTGCTTGGGGTTTTAAAAATGCAACAACTTATTCATCCGGTGTTTATTACCCTACTAGTTCGTTGGTTCTTAATCAATTTTATTTGTTAGCTACTAAACTAGGTGACCTTGAATATGAAAGTCAAGTTTTCCAAGAGATTGGCAAGAAAATGAGAGAAAGCCATTTAAAATATTTTAAGGAGATTCCTCCCGTTTTTACTTGTGACGCTGCTTTAAACCCAATGTTAAATGTTGGTGGGGTTGAAACATTGATTGAACAAATTGCATATGGTTTTAATCTACGGGAAGATGACCCCGATTTTTTTCAAAACCAACAAAATCATTTTAACAAATGTTTTCGAGACATGTTTGATATTTATTTAACTAAATACGGGTCGAGTAACGTAATACATGATCAAATGAGGACGCATGCGGAATCATCTAGTAGAAGTTCAAGTAACATAAATTTTCTCACTTTTTAACAAACTAATAAATTCTCAATCCAAACAATCACGTACTACCATCCCCTAGTAGCGGGTTGGGAAATTACTTGTCAAGTAATTTTCTATCGTTTATGACCTTTGAAGAGTTTGAAAACTTTGATATTTTGGCTTGGTGGAAAGAAAAGGAAGCACACTTTCCGGTTCTAGCCGACATGGCCCGTGATTTACTAACCGTCCAAGCTTCTACGGTAGCTTCGGAATCCGCTTTTTCTGTTAGTGGCAAAGTTATATCGCAACGAAGGTCAAGACTAAGTCCCTAATCGGTGGAAGTATGCATTTGTTTAAAGGATTATATTGATGGAGCGGCTCGGAAGCAACACATGACCATGCTAGAAGATGCAATTTGGAAGCAAGTATACACAATGAAGAAGTCAAACTTGGAATATCACCTCCAAACGAAGACGACGACGGTGAAGATGGTTAACCCGAAATAGCGCCATAAACTACTTAATGTAACAAACTTTATATTTGAAGACAATCTCGTTATACTATGTACGTTTTTTATTACAATAATTGTTGCATTTACATTAAAATCAAAAGATGTTTGTGTATTTATGTTTAGTGTATATATTATGTATTTATGTTTGTAAATTGTAATAAAAAACACAGTGTATTATTAGTCTATTAGTAATAACTATTATTAAATATTAACTAATAAGAATAACTATTGTCTATTAATTATCAAAACTGAAAGCCCATATTAGCAATTGCAGTTTAGCCCAACAACAATAGCTGACAGTTCTTTCAGCCCAAAAATTTCAAGCCCAATTCCAAGTTCTAAAAGGATTCAGCCCAACGAATAGTATTCTTTTACCCACTCGGAACCGGTTTAAAACCGAACTGATTTTTAGTGAAACCGGATTTCTTTTAGGAGCAAAAAACCGTGTTGGTTAATATCCGATCTGATTCAGTTAAAAAACCTCCTATGTGCACCTCTAATTCGATGTGCTTTTATGTGGAACTTGGGCTTATTTTTAATGGGCCATATTTATGCTATTAGGTCCAAAAGATATTAATAGATGGTTGATGATTTTGAGTTTGGCTTTTTTGGGAGAGTTGGGTTTGCCAAAATTGTAATAGTTTGTTGTAATTGACTAATTGGCACCATAAAGGATACCAAGTAGAAGGTTGTTAAAGTTTGTAAGAAATTAAAACCTTGTGATTTGTTGCTTTGGGTGTATCATGGATTATATGGATTGTTACATGCTTCTATTAAAAACCATTATTATAACAACATTTGATTATTTTTTGAATTATTTATTTTTTATACTATCTAATTTCGTTTTTATAAAGTACCTCAAGCGAATGTGGCGAGAATCGATGTCTCAACGTTTTACCATTTTAACTGGATGTTTCAATGGGGTCATGGTAGTTTTTACATCTAGTCGCATTATGTGGTAGTTTCAGATTGTTTAAACATAAATTTTGCATCAGTATTTTGTTTTTGGTATACAACTTTTTTTACATGTATATCGTCTATCTCTTTGTTGGTTTCTGCCATCGATCTCCTTCTTTTTTATCTATTTTTTTATCTATCCAAAAACATATCAAAAAGAGGGAGATCGATGTCAGGGGCCAACATGATAAATGATATGGAGAAAGGACAAAAACAAGGCGACGATGAAGTGTCGATGAGGAGCAATGCCGTCGTTTATGAGGGTTTGAATATATTGGTTGCAAATGGAAAAAACAAATTTAGATTTCTTTCTATGTTGTAACCTTTCTAGTCGGTTAAAGATAGTTTTTTCTTTGTTAAAATAATATAGGCACCCAATTTTCAAAAGTTCAATGGCTTTTATTACAAGAAAAATGTTCAGAAACTTAATCATTTAAAATTAAATGGTTTTTTTATTTAGGAAAATAATTGAAAGACTTAATTATTTAAAACGAAATGGTTCATTCGGTTAGTTTACACTTTTCGGTTTTATAGCTACATCAATCTTTACATAATTGTATTTATGTATTTTGTTTTTGTGTCTTGATATTGTAAATTAAATTGTGAAATTCATATTTTCAAATTATCGTAAATCAAGATACGTAGAATATTATTCTTTTAGTATCGAAAGTAAAATTGTTGCAAATGAATGTTAGTCGAGATAAATTAATTGATATTTTTACTTTAAAAATTAGATGAAGACATCATTTTCGGTTATGTTTGTTTATCTTTATCATCCACGGTTAAGTCACGTTTATTAGTTTATCATATTAAATAAAAACCGTGTGAAAATAGATTGCCTACTTGGGATATGTTTGGCAAACTAGCTCATAAGTTAACTTATAACTGATAAGGTAGCTGATGAATAAGTTACGTTTGGCAAAAACTAAAAAAATAATAAGGTAGCTTATGACTGTAAATGGACAAAAAAAGACATGTTTGAAAATTAGTAATATAACAATTAACAAGGGTATATTTGAAATAAAAAATAAATAAAAAGTTTCATAAGTCACCAAAAGGTTAGTGGAAGTAGCATGTACCTGACTTATAGGATGACTTATAAGCTAACTTATAAGCTAACTTAATTTTACCAAACAATGCCTTAGCAACAAAAATAATATGTTTAAGCGTTTTGGATACTAATGATGTGTATTTTAACTTTTCTGTCCTGGATATGAAAAACATCAAGATGGATCTTGAATCCTGATTCACTTTGTCATTAAAGTTAGTCAAAGATAAGGAAAATCTATGTAAAATCTAATGAAATTTAATATATTGAATTAAATATTTGTTTTAGAAATATATTTGTCGTCTATACTATAAAGGGTAAATTGCGTCAAAAAGTAACGTATTTTACTCTAGTTTCTATTTTAGGAAACGTACTTTTAAAATACACATTAATTTAAGGGTTTATAACAAAACTTCACAACCAAAAAAAGGCCTAATTACAAATATAAAAAGTTACTGTTGACATGTCAATAATTATATTATTTTAAAAATTATAAATTAACATTAGTATTGTCATATGTCACTTAAATAATTTTCATGTCATCAAAAAAAATTCAATATAAATAACGTTTTATCACGAACTCCAAATCTCACTCTATTCCTCTTCCATTTTTATCGTTTTTTTATTTTTTTATTTTTAAATTTCCTTTCCATTTTAAGTCTGAGACAAATCAAAAGCACTTCCTAAACTTCAAAACCCCATTATTTTCATTCCTCAAATAATCTTTCCTTAATAACCCTTGTTTTTTTTGTTCTATTTCAAGAAGAATGAAAACAAATAGATCGTGAAAAACTTCAACATATCAAACAACAAAATCGCAAACTAGGTTTTTTTGGTGGCAAACTAACGAATTCGCAAAAAAATAAAGAATTTTTTTAAGAAAAATAAATTAAATTAAAAAAACGATAAATATAGGATAGGGATAGATTGAGATTTGGAGTAGGTGATAAAACATTATTTATATTGATTTTTTTATGACATGAAAATTATTTAAGTGATATGGAAATATTAATGTTAATTTATAATTTTTAAAATAATATAATTATTGACATGTCAATAGTAACTTTTTATATTTGTAATTAGACCATTTTTGGTTGCAAAGTTTTATTATAGACCCTTAAATGTGTATTTTAAAAGTACTTTCCCCAAAACAGAAACTAGAGTAACGTACGTTATTTTTTACGCAATTTACTCTACTATAAATTATAAATTAAAAAGTCCATTATATTGTTGATGGATTATTTTTAATGTTTAATAAGTAGATAACTTTTAGATTTTAAAATAAACCATTATATATATATATATATATATTATTGAATGACATGTTGGTGCAACGGAGTATCACCGTGTCACCATGGCACCAAGTCACGATGACCCGAATTCGAAACCTCTCCAAGGAGAATAACCACCCCGGCCTAGCCATCCAGTTTCCATTTAAAGGACTTCAAGGCATCAGCTGGGATTCGAACCCGGCACCCGTTCAGGGAAAGTCCCCAAAATTATATATCTATATCTTAAAAACTAGGGTTTAATTCTCCAAAATGTATCAAAGTTGTCATCTTTTGTTATTGTGTGTACTAGACTAAAAAACCTACCATTTAATGTACCGAAGTTTTAAAACCTATCGTTTAGTGTATCATAAAACTTGTTCTATCGGTAACAGGTATTTTTCATATTTTTGAATTTTTAATACTAAATTATTATGGTAGTTTACGGATTTGGTCCCTGAGGTTTATTGATTTTTGTTTAATCTTGGTTTTGTAAAAATTATTAAACTATAAGGACCACTACGTAATTAACTATAAAGGTCATCTTCTCCGGTTAACTTCTTCGGTGAACTCCGGTAATCTTCTCCGACGAACTCCGACCATATTCTCCGACGACCTCCGTTCATCTTCTCCCCCCACCTATGATCGTTTTTCGGCCACCTTAGACCCAACTGTACAAGAATTCCGACCAACCACTACAAAAAAATGGTTGATTATCCACATTTTTTAACAATAGTAATACACTTAAAAGTGTGGAAAACTCTAATAAAGCATGGATATATTTGGTATTACAATTTTTTTTTATCAAATCTCTACATTTGATAGTGTGAAAATTAGAGTAAAAATCACGTTTATTAGTGTGGACAAATTATCTAAATTTTCACATTTCTAAGCATGGAAAATTTGAAAATTAATTCTAAGGTTACAAAAGTCCACGCTTTAAAGTGTGAAATTTCTAATTACAAAAATTACATATTTAAAAGCGTGGACTTTTGAAATCAAACATACATATTTATAAATGTGGAGTTTTTTTTTCTAACAATCTCTATATAAAANACAAAATTTTTCCACGCTTTTTATGAAGCATGGATAAATGACATATTTTTTTGTAGTGAACATACCCTTTCTCATTTTCGCCTCACATTTACTACCCATACAACTTTTACGGCCCTCTACCGCCACTCCCACTCCCCCCACCACTCCTGCCACCACATCAACCACCCCAATGTGCATGCTCCTCTTGAGCTCCGTCCCTTTCGGCGTGAGCGAGTCGATCGTCCAACAAGACCTGGAGGTGTTCGGAGACGGTGGTGGTTACTTATTGCCGCCTCTGATGCCTCCACCGGCACCGGGACACAGTCGCCGGTCATGATCTAAGTTAAGGACCTGTTAGTAACATTTGACAAACCTTAGGAACCAAATTTGTAATTGAGAAACATGTGACCTCCTAGTAACCTGCTATCAAAGGTTATGACACACTAAACGGTAAGTCTTGAAACTTCGGTACATTAAATGGTAGGTTTTTAAGTTCAGTACATACAATAGCAAAAGTTGACAACCTGAATACATTTTGGGGAACTAAACCCTAAAAACTATTCTGGAAAATTGCAAATTTAACAGTTACCGAAAATAATTCACAAATATTAATGAGATTAATAAGTTTTCTTTAACTATTTGTTATTAGAAATGGTTACTATTAATTAGTCAAGTGTCTTTGTTAGTTGATCGTTAAATGATGCCCTTTTATTTTTCAAGTTGACCAAACGACCACCTAATTTAGATTATATTTTTTGTGTTGATATAAAATAGTAAACCACGTTGAAACTGCGTATAGTTTATTATAACGATATGACGTGAACAATTAAATTATATTTAGATCTTGATTACATAAGACCAAACTGTTTAATTATTAAATTGGTTTCACATGGAAAAACAAAAATTTGCAACCCCCACTAGCATTTTTAACGTTTAAATTTAAGTGTGGGAAAAATGGGGAATCGTAAGGTCTTATGGCTGATTTGATGTGGGTTTTGTTTTTTGTGTTGAATCATATTTTCTTTCCTTGAAAGAAAGAATACCCTACCCTTTTTGTTTACGGATGACATTTTATATGGATGACATAACCTAGAAATAATGAAAAGAAAAGGTACCCAACCATGCCAACAAACACCAACGTGGATATAACAGGTGGTTTATTTTTTTTAAATTTTTTTTTGCCGAATTTAGGTTTAGGATTGTCTAGGTTGAGTACAATAAAAAAAAAGGCGATTTTCGTCCATGTGGTTTGGTAAAAGTCACTACTTTCATTCCTATAGTTTAGAAATTATGATTTTTGTTTTTAAGATTCGTAAATTATTGCTATTGTCGTCCTCCCGATTTATAATTTATTGGTTGATTCAGTCAATATGGTTTACATTTCTTTACTATTGGTAATTCAGTCAACATGATTTATTAAAGGTAGTCTAGGGACAAAAACTGAAATAAATTGCAAACCATGGGGACTGCATTAATATGATAACCGGATTAAAAGATAGGCGGTTGTGCATTGTGATTATTACTTCTTGTGTATAACCATTTATGAAATCAAGTCCTAACTCGACTAACCTTTAACCGAGCCCAAATTAATTGAATATCTAAATTGGCAGTTAATAACTAGTCCTTTTACAATTGATCATGTGTCGGGCTTAGTTTTGTTTGTTAACTTGTCTAATCTTTAGTTAGTACCACCACTCATAATTGGGAAACATATTTCAAATTGACAAATTATAAAAGAAATGTTGAAGAGAAAGAACACTAGGTTCTTCTTTCTACATCATCACAATGGCCTATAAGAGTTCTTTGAAATTTCTTTCCATGTGGTCTCTGCCTTTATGCAAATCATAAATTTCAAACTTCATATTATTTGTTTTTATGACCAATTTAACTGTGGCAATAATTACTTTGTATTAGAAAATAAAGTAGAAGACACAGAAATAGCCCTTGTGCCTTTGATTTGTTTCTGGTTCTTGAATCCTGCCCAAATAAAAAACACGTAATGACAATAACCAAGCAATCGAAAAAAAAAGAGAATGAAAGAGAGATTTAAGCGCTTATGTTAGGACCAAATTGTCCTAATTAGTGAAAGTTTTATAAAGTAAGCTTTGAAAGAGATAAAT
>LUCG01274184.1:0-11512 GCA_001633085.1 Carthamus tinctorius | reverse complement strand
AAAAAGTTTAGGGGTTAAACCATTTTTAAGCACAAAATTTAGGGGTTAAATCATATTTTACCCAAAAGTTTACTCCATCGATATATAAAGGATGGATTCATTATCTTTTTGGCTCTTAAAGTTCATACGTTGATGATTCTATATTAAAGTTGTATGCTATTATCATCCTTCAATATTCTCTTAACTTCTGAAAACTTTCAGGTCAGAGCATTGCATTACTTGCATTCCAACCGAATTATTCATCGTGACATGAAGCCACAAAACATCCTGATTTGCGCTGGGGGTGTTGTTAAGGTTAATTGGTTGCAATCTCAGAAATGGCTTTGCTGAATAACACAATTCACACAAAGTCATTAGATTAATTAAAATCCCTTCTTAACCAACTAGCAATAATCACTTGTCTATTGTCATTGCAACAGCTTTGTGATTTTGGGTTTGCACGGGCAATGTCCGCAAATACAGTTGTTTTACGGTCAATAAAAGGTAGCTTTGTCACCATTTGCAGCAATTCTACTAGATTATCTGTAGTCAGGGATTAACCGTTTCTGATTTTCATAAAGCTGCTCTATTCATTCATCCATGTATTGGTTTTCAGGTACTCCCTTGTACATGGCTCCGGAATTGGTACGAGAACAACCCTACAACCATACGGTTGATCTATGGTCCCTTGGGGTCATTTTGTAAGTTATTTCTTCTTCGATATTGGATATTGATTTACTACTTAATTTAGCTTCTATGATGGTGACTGCATTCCCATCCTGCAGTTGTACTACCTTCCATTTTCTTCTTGACGAATAAAATGATTTTGTCCTTTGCAAGTTTGACTTCTGTTATTGTTCTTGTACTTGTACAAGCAAGAAATGATTGGAAAATTTTCAACAAAACCACTTAGAAAACATTGATTTATGGTAAATGATGCCCACACTTACCATGTAGTACACTGTTATGCTAAGGAGTTGCAGCTTAGAAAGCTGCACCATGCATGTTTGCTTAAGTTTAAGGAGTTCCTCATGAAGAAGTTACTTGTGAACCTAGTATATTATTCTCATTCTCTATTATCAGCATAGTTCACTTATAGAGTACTTGGTCTATACACATACATCCAAGGCTCAATGAGTACCAAAAACAAAGTAAATTCTTTTTTTACCTTGAGTAGTTAGAATATAACGTGTTTTTGTGTGTGAGTTATTTTCTTTAAGCGTCATTCATACAATATGACTGCTGATATTTATTCTAACAGTCATCCCTGAAATGTGACCCATTGATGTTAATTTTAACATTATTCAGGTATGAACTATTTGTCGGCCAGCCTCCATTTTACACAAATTCAGTATATGCACTTATTCGACACATTATCAAGGTATGTGGTTTTAAACCAAATTCAGTTGTGAAAATGTAATTTATTGATATACAACTTAATATTATGTTGCTTCCAGGATCCAGTGAAATACCCAGACAATATGAGTTCAAATTTCAGAAGCTTCCTCAGGGGTTTGCTTAATAAGGTATATTGATCAATCGCTGTAATAGTTTATTCGTATGCTTAATTTAATTACTATCAACTGTACTGTTAACTGCTTATCAAAATCATGGGAGCAGGATCCTCATAACAGGCTGACATGGCCCCATCTGCTTCATCATCCGTTTGTTGCAGAAACTTTAGAAGATGTTGAGGCTAAGGTAACCATCTTTTGTTATTTTTTTATTTCCTTTGCTGCTGTAATCCATTATTCAATAAAATGACATTTGGAGTACGATGATCATTTGCAAGGATCTTCGTGCCAACACCGCTGCTGATAGAGTAGGTGATGCTGCCTGGAGAGGGGAAAGACATGCACAAGCAACTGATCTGACGTCTGCAAGTCCGGAAGGTAGGCCTTCAATGAAAATTTATCGAGTTACATAACTTATCTTGAATGAGCCTAACTAGCTTAAGAGACATTAATGCAGCTAGAAGCCGATCTCCCACAACTACGAATGAAAGTAGCAAAGCTGCAGGTTATCAGACTGATTCTAAATGCAATGATCAAGACTCAGCTACTGTCTGTTCTTCACCACAAATAGAGTCTCAAAGGGTCCCACAAAGTAATAATGTACAGTCAGGTAGATTACAGCCAAGTTTGAATTTTTTTTTTCTATGTATCAAAAGTTCATAACATAACACTTCACTTTTCTCCTTTCTGCTATTTTTAAAATGAACTTGGTTTTCACCACTTGTTGATTATATCTAATTTTTTGAGCTCTCCAATTTTAGGCTAAGTTTATGCTTCAATGTTGCAATAGTTTAACTGAATGATTGTGGTACATGGTCTTCTCTACTTGTTGTGATTCCTGTATTTGTTTTAGACTTTTAGCAACTAAGTGCTTCTGCTATTGTACTTAAATTAATTGTTACTGCTATATTTATTGTTTTTTATTTTACTAGACTTCCCTTTCTTTAGAGATAGAGTACGCTTTCACTTCATCTTGAGTTGGTTTTGTAAGATTTCTAAATCCTATATGAAAGAAAAGATATTTGTGTATTTATTTAAATGTTTAAGAACAACATATATACTCTATGTAAAATTAAAGTGAATGGATTTTTTTAAATCATAATGATGTTGCTTGCAACCTTGCTAAGAGGAGCTAATATGCAGCATTGTGGGAATTCCATATTTTAAACTCCAATACAAACTGATCATCAATGTTATACACATAGTTCAGAAGAGTTATTTTGGGTATGTTTGTATTATTGTATACATATTCGAGGAAGAGATGTATGATAGGTTCTATTCTCTTATCAGGTTGTGAACTATTGGACAGATTGGAAAATAACTCTCGTACTGTTAAGGGTGCAAAGCTAATTGGTCAAGATAATGAGTCACTCTCAGTTATCTTACTGCCTCTCAAAAATAGATCATGCAGGTAAAACTTGGTATTTTACTACTTCTGGAATAACTGACTACCTTCTTCTCAAATATATTCAGTGCAATATTAGAGATGTTTTTCACCGTGCATTTTGTTTTCTAGATTGTGTACTCTCCCCTTGAAGAGAAGTCTTATGTTGTCCACGTTTTTGTGAACAACGTACTGTTCTCTTCTGCAGATTTGCAGCTCATTGAGATAGAACATTTCTCTGAATTCTGCCAAATTGCTGTGTTAAATGGCTCTCCCTATATGTTCAATCACTTGCACATAGATGGTTTAAGTTATGGATCCCATACATTGAAGAATCCTTGTGGATATAATTGACATATTTCGCACATTAGTCAGCCTCTAATAGGACCCACTGGATGATGGAGACTACTCTTTCTTAAAAGCAGATTTTTGTAAAGAAACAGAAATGCCATGTTCTATATTTTTTTATATTGTTTTATTAAACTCCCATCTCTAACTTATTCTCTCCTGTCCTATTCTTTAGGAGTCTAAGTTGTTTTCTGAATTGGAAAGGCAGTTCTTTTTTGTTTAACAAGGGGATGCATACTCATGCTGTTGGGACTTTTGGATTTTAGTTGGTCTGGACAGGTGTAATTTGATTTTTTAAACTTGTGATGTTAGAATTTCTTAAGGTTTTTTCCACCTTATCACATTTAGGGAGAAAAGGTTTCAAGACATACTGTTACACCTTTGTTCCTTAGATTTGTATTGTCAGATGTCTAATTGTTATCTTATGAGGTTGTGACCACAAATTTGTCCAGGGATCAGGATGTTCTCACTTCAAACCAGTCCCTGAGAATTCTTTCAAACTTAGTTGCTGCTGGTGCTATTAATTCTACGGGGGTGCTAGATGAAATTTTTTGGGAACTTATTGGATTTACTGCAAATCTACTGCGCATGAAAAAGTCAGATTATAATGACCTACTGGCAAAGGTACATTAGTAACATTACCATTTATTATGGATTGTAAAGCTGCAACCTAGTTTTCTCTTTCAGCAACTATTAGCCACTTTTCTTATTAATCAGATCTAGCCTGTTAATTCAAATCCTTAACCCAGCTCTATCAATTAAGTTTAAATACACTAATTACTGCCAAGTCTGCATCTAGTTGCAATTAACTATAAACACATCAGAGTTTCCATTTTTGGAGCTATAAAGTTTGTCAAGAGAAAGCATCTATTTATGAGAAAAATACATTTTCAGAAGATTAAATTTGGTATGGCTTTCTTTGTATTTCAGTTTCTGCTTTTGTAATGTTCACTTCCCAATATTTTGTCACATTATTGTCGAGACCTTAATTGTCATTTTCGTTTTTGTGCAGTGTTTTTCAGTTATAAAGAAGTTATTGGATAATTGTGGTGGCGGATTTGGAGATTCATATATCAAGCAGTGGGTTGCCATAGTGGAGCTGTATAAAGAGGTTACACACTCAAGCCAAGATTTATCATTAATGCAGAAGTTTTTATCTTTGTCTTATCTCTCAAATGTTGGCATATATAGGTTTCAGGTTGTGCAGAAGATGCATCCGGAAGAATTCTATATGAATCCATTGCCTGCATTACAGTTCTTTTATCTCGAGTAACACAAGGTCTGAAAGCATCTTTGGGCACTAAGCGTACTGAGGTGATTGCCACTCCATTGATAAATGAAGCTTTTAAAGAGATACTAGATCATGCTAAAGCAGTGGGCCTAGCAGATACTTTGGTTTCACACTTAGTAACTTGTGGCACAAGCCTCATGTCTGGTTCGTCAAACTTGTTACGTGCTGCTTGTGAAGCATGTAGGACTATTTGGTCATTGATAGATGCATCTGAGGTTCAATCTACAAAAGAGAATGCATGCTTATTTCCACTAAGCTCAATGTGTAACTACTCCTTAAATCGGCTTGACTTAAAAGGAGACGAATGTGAATCATTGATTGGTACTGATTCAGCAAAAATTGTTGATGCGGTGACAAGAGCATTCCTTAGATCCAAAGCCGTACAGGTTGCTTTTTACTACTGTCTTCGCCAGCGCTTAGAGGCTGCATGGTCTTCTGGTATTCAGGTGATTATTGTTGATTTATTGTCAACAAGCTTTTCTTTATTTACAATGCAAAGTTTGTGATTATTATGCTATTAAGACTAGAGAAAATTGTCTTATGGTCGCAAATGGATGTATGCTATTGTGTGGACTTGAAGCAAGTGGCTAAGATCTTGCACCATGTTAGAGATGAGCTTGTAGCTTGCTATTAAAAAGTTCAGTTTTTGCTAAGTTTGTAGTTCAATTTATACTCAATTTTGCAATTTCTTACATGTGCTTTTAGGGAATCGTTGCTTTTTCCTGGATCTTCCAATAATAAGCTGATTTTTATACAAATATAACAATTTTGTATATAATATGCATAAGTTTGTGGATGTGATCTTTGATGAATTCAAGTGTGTTATTGCTATAACTAGTTAAGTGGTTAACCCACATCATGGCATGGTGAATTTCTGCTTTTGCACCGTTTCATGTTTTTGGTGTAATGGAGGCAAACACCATGTGGGATACACAAGGCATGGGTTTGGTGCACCAGGACTTCCTTCCATTTCGTTCTTTTTGACTTCTGACTTTGATTCCATTGACATTACTTACACTGTCCAATTACCGTTCCAACTTTCCTGGAGTGTGACTCTCATTTCAGAATTTGTGTGACACTACCTCTTCTATCTTTTTCTTCATGGAAACACCATTTTTTTGGTACATGTGGGTTTTCTATCTAAAAAGAAAGAGAAGTGACCATTGATCATCAAAAGATGTTTTTGACTTCTTATTTCTTCAATATATACTCTCTAGCAGTGGTGATACCTTATGCTGCAAACTACTTGCCTTGGTCCTTCATTGGTTGGTGTTATTGTTGTTCCACACACTATAACTCAACAGATTTATGTTTTAATGACTTGTAATCCTGCAGTATAACCTATGCGATTTATGTTTTTGATAACCAAAACGTTCATCTGTTTCTCTCACGAAGTGCATACTCCTTGATCTATTATGTGATGGTTAATATGATTTTGTTTTCTGTTTCAGATCATCTTAAGGTGCTGCCTGCATAATAGCTTGGTTACTGGTGTTTTATGCGGTCTCCCTAGTTCTTTACCTGTTACCACAGTCGTTAGTGGAGGTGGCGATAATACGATCATTTCCGAGATTTTTTCCATATTATCTCTTTGTGCTTCTCTTGACAGGGATCCACAAACAGGAGAAACAAACAATCTGAAAAGTAAATTAGCCAATCCATGTGCCCTAGTTTGCCATTCATGCCTTCTACTTGCTGCAGTTGCACAATCCTTAAAGTCTGCTGGAAGGAATTCAGCACTATTTATGCTTACATCATCACCAAAAAAGCAGCGGTCTCGCCTTTCTGACCTTGCCCACCATTATTCTTTATGTGATAAGATACAGAATTCCTTTCAACCCCATTCTATGTCTGCCATGCTAGCACTTGCATCCGTTTTGTCTCTTGAAAGCGGTGCTTCTGTTGAAACGTCAATTTCCGAAATAGCCGTGCCTTTAATTCCACGGAGTGCAACACTTTGCGATTATCTCAGGATTTTAACAGTAGATGACAATGGAAGGGGAGATAAATTTAGTAAAGGCAAACTCTCATATTGGCATGGCCTTAGAGATGGCTGTGTCGGTTTGCTAGAGTCCAAACTAAAATGGGGCGGGCCTTTAGCTATTCAACAGTTGTGTGCCAGTGGTGTTCCCCAAATTCTTATTGATTTAATAGGAAACAACCCATCTGATGCTTCATCACAAGATCAAATTGGACTATCACCTGTTGGGGTTTTATGGACGGTTTCCTCGCTATCCCAGTGTCTTCCTGGTGGCAGTTCCACTTTTCGGCAGGTTTTGCTTAGAAAGGAACACGTGAAACTTGTGTCTGATTTGGTATCTGATGTACATCTGAAGCTTATAAGGTGTTGGAATGGACCTGGTGGAGGGAAAAATGGAGTTAGAGATACGGTCAATGTTGTAATCAATCTCTTGGCATTTCCATTTGTGGCAGTACAAAATGTGCCAAGTTCTCCATCTCCGGCTGCTGCTTCGGTGAATAGTGGTTTTCTTCTAAACATGGGGTCTCCTGGTGGTAGGGTTTTTGCTGACGACAAGGACATGGTTAGAGCAATAGAAGCAAGCATGGGGAAGTATATTCAAATCCTTCTTGAGGTTAATATTCCCATACTTTTTTTATCTCTTCTGAAATTTATTTCATTGGATATTGTTCCCTTATTACTATATAATCATCATCATCAATTGGCTTTGGGCCATTTTAAGCCCCCAGAGACCTGCATTTATGTTCATTACATCACTAGAAATCTATTTGAGCATATTCATGCAGTTTAGGTTGTTCAGCTTCATCTATAAATTATACATGACGTTGGCATTTTTGGCAGTAAGGATTATTCTCAAGCTTGAGGTGTATGAACAATCTCCAATGATCTTCCGAGCTTTAATTTAATTAAAAAATGTCCACGGTCCAGGAACATTGGAGGAGTGCAAGTTTTATGTGGATTATACCATGCTAGTGTGTTCCACTAATTTTGTAAGTGTTGCTTTTGCTTCTGCAGGTAGGAATTCCTGGCCGAATAATTCGGTGTTTGGAACACGTGGAATTAAAAGATGCTGCAAGACCTGTCGCCTTTTTAGCCAAAATGACAGTGCAACGATCACTTGTTGTCCAACTTGTGGGCAAAGGTCTCTTGGATCCAAATTTGATGAGAAGGTTACTTGATAGTTCATCACCAAGAGAAGTCACACTGGACATTCTAATGATAGTTTCAGATTTAGCTCGTATGGATAAGGTCAGGTCTCTAATGGTTCTTGTCATAGATAGCATTTGTTAGGTCTGTTTCTTTTTCTATATTAGGAAAGAAAGGTGTTTGTTTGTCAAGTTAGCTGCCATTTTTCCATTAATTATATGGATGATTATCATTTTTAATCCAAAATGTGTGAATGCAGGCTTTCTATGAGCACATAAATGGAGCAAATATCTTAGAATTCTTGAAAGACTTTCTTACACATGAAGATCCCAATGTGCGAGCTAAGGCTTGCAGTGCTATAGGCAATATGTGTCGGCATAGCTCCTACTTCTATGGTTTGCTGGCAAGTATATCGACCCTTATTTGATTTGATCAACTGATAAAAGTTATATATATTCTCTCTTTTTTTCTGTCCATGTCTAAAAGTGTATTCTCTTTCTTATTGTAGGGAAAACATAATATCATTAGCCTCTTGGTTGATTGCTGCTCTGATGCGGACAAGCGTGTTCGTAAATTTGCCTGTTTTGCAGTAAGTTACCACCGATTTTCAATTAGTTAACAGTATCTTTTTTTGATGTAGTTTGACACTGACTTTGTTTTTTTTTTCTTTTCTAAAATAAAATATAGATTGGTAATGCAGCATACTACAATGACTTCTTCTATGAAGAGCTGAGAAGATGCATACCTCAACTTGCCAAGTTGTTGGTTTCGGCTGAGGAAGACAAAACAAAGGCGAATGCATCTGGTGCTCTCAGCAATCTTGTTCGCAATTCCAACAAACTTTGCGAGGATATCGTGTCGAAAGGAGCAATGCAGGTATGTTGTATATTAATTATAGTATATATATCATCTTCATCTTGTATGTATGTATATAAGTAATTAGAGGTTGAAATATGTTTGTTTCAGGCTTTGTTGAGGTTGGTTGCTGACTGTTCAACTGTTGCCTTGACCAAGAGAGATGGTGGTGGTGGTGCTGCTATCAATGAGTCACCTCTAAAGATAGCTCTGTTTTCGTTGGCGAAGATGTGTGCACATTCACCTTGTAGGCACTTTCTTCGTTCATCTGATCTGTACCCGGTGATTGCACGACTACGTCAATCATCCGAAACAACCATTGCCAACTATGCTTCTGTCATTTTAGATAAAACCTCCTCCTCCTCCTCTAAAGCTTAACAAGATGGAGCTTACCTCTTCCTCCTCTTCTGTCATTTTCTTTGTTTCTTGCTTGTTTTGCAGTAATCACCAATTTATTTTCTGAAAACAGATATCGTATGTATATACTAGCTGTGGTCTCAGGCCGTCCTTAGACGGCGACGGGTCTTGTAAAGTACAATGTAATTGGAAACGAATGTATGAGTTAAGATTACCGGTCACACCAACACTTACTTACCTCGTACGGCTTTAGTTCACCAAAATGCCCATCTTTCCTTCCTAAACATCGATAAAAAGATCTTTTTTGCAACTAAACCTGTATAGTCACACCCTACAATGGCTGGAAAATCTTTAATCGGACCATGCAATTCTTGTGTTTTTACATAAGTAAAAACACCAAAGTGGTTTCCCTTCTACGATGTATTGACCACTTTTTACGACAACTTCATTAGCAAGCATGCTTTCAAGATGGAGGGTCAGAGGGTGTGTGTTCAGAAATTTACAAGTAATTTAACCCCAGGATTTTGTAAACCAGTCTAATGTGAGAGGTATATGATGACATTTAACGACAAAAACATAATTAGAGGAAGGGACAAAAACAAAAACGAAATGCAGACCATGCATGAAGAAAGATTTGTAGCAAATGGAATTAAGAGATAGAAAACAAACTTTCAACAAATTAACGAATTAAAGGCGACAAAATGAGAAATGTGTCTTTTACGTGATCCGAAATGACGAGGATGGTGGAAACGTATGTCAATGTTGAAAATTGAGACATTGATTTATGCTATAAAAGGAAAAATATTATAACTTTCTTTCATAGATTTCGTGTGTATTCAAAGTACGTTCATAAATGATTCCAAATCTCGTAGACTTAGAAATGTGGTTTAATTTGGATCTCACGAATCTCACAAATTACTAAGTTCCTAAAAGGAGGCCTTCTCTGTGTGTGTGTGTGTGTATATATATATACCCACATATTTTAGGTGTGGTCTCGACCGTTATTAGACGACCCGTACCCACGGGTCTTATAAAGTACAAGTTATAGTTGGAAACAAGATGTATGAATGCGGATAATTGGAGGTTTTATCCATTTTTTTTTGTGTGTACATACTTGCCTTTACAAGTTGTGATATTTGAGATTATGAGTTGCCATTTTAGATGGTCTTTGATCTCCTTCATCGGACTGTTGAGAAGGGAATTAGATGGTCTTTGATCTCCTTCATCGGACTGTTGAGAAGGGAAGCAAAGTCATCGATGGTGGATAGAAGAACAACGAGCATTTGGAAAAGTCGGATTCTCAAATGGACCAACATAGAGTGTAAATTACATGTTTGGTTCCTATGATTTTTATTACATGTTTGGTCCCTATGATCAAATAAGCTAAAATGCCCTCTTAATTAATCAACTTAACAGAAAGAAATGTAACAGAGTTAGCTTCAAAGACTCAATGTGTAATAAATTGAAAACCACGAGAATTCAATATATAGATATTTCATATTAGGGATCTAGCATGTTAAAATTAACAAACCATATGGACCAAATATGTAATTCACATATATTTTCAATTACATCAATGAATCACTTTATCCCAGACTTCATTTTTACGTTCTCAATTTTTTTAGAGTTAATTACACAATTGGTCTTTAAGACATACCCAAATTTCAACTTTTGTCCTTAAGTTTCAAAAGTTGCATAGTTGATCATTTATCTGAAAAACTTTCAGACCCACGATCCTTTATGCAAACGACCGTCAATTGCTAAAGAAAATACGAGGACAAGTCAGTCTTTTTAGTCTTAAAGGACCAATCGTGTAATTTTTAGTCTTAAAAGACCAACAATGTAATTTTTTTTTTGTAATTTTCCTGTATTTTTTGAGTCTCATCTTTTTCATGTCCATCATTATTAGGAACACCATTAAGAAACCTAGATTTAAAAACTAAGAGTAAAACCAAATTTAGAAACTAAGAACAAACCCATATTATCATGTCCATCTTCTTATTCAATTAAAACTAAGAACAAACCCAGATTTAAAACCTAAATCAAAATCTATGTTGAAAAGCCAAAAACTAATTCAAATGCATATTAAAAACCTGAATCAAATCTACGTTAAGAAGCCAAAAACCTAAATCAAACTCAGGTTAAGAAACCAAAATCACACTTAGATTAAGAATAAAAAATAAACTTAGGTCAAGAAACCAAAATCACATTCAAATTATGAAACCAAAATCAAACCAAGACTCTGGCTTGCTATCCACCTGTTGAACACAGATCTGCTTCAAAGCACAGTGACGAAGCACAAATCTGCTTGAAAACACATATCTTGCTCTCAGTTTCTCCTCTCACTACCACCGTAACCACCATCACAAAAGAATAGTGAACCCCTCCATGTTTATTGCCTCTTTGACGAAAGAGTTCACATCAAAAACTGTGGCGTTGAAGATGAGGATGAAACAGATCAACCGAGAAATTACGAAGATGAAGATAAAATCTAGAAGTACATCATTGATGAGACGGAATCTCAGACCCACCTTATCTACTTCTTCTGGCCGTGACCTCTTCATCATGAATCTCAGATCCACACTTTCGTAATTTTCTTAGGCCATCCACTATGGTACCACTCATACCACTCCTACAGACTGCCACATCAGCTGCCA
>LUCG01274051.1:0-11637 GCA_001633085.1 Carthamus tinctorius | reverse complement strand
TGAACTAGGGCTTCATAGATTGTCGCGGGGTAGGCAGAGATTACAGGGGTTAAAGAGATCACTGCAAGAAGGGAGAGAATGAGGAGAGACATTTGGGAAGCAACCATCACTGATGTATGTAGTGAAGTAGGCAGGTTGCTTGTGATTGTGAAGACTCTAAAGGACTTAGAGATGGTTTATAAAGGCAACGAAAGTTGCCCGACGAAATAAAAAAATGCTTAATAAAGACGGTTTAACCAATAATTATATATTCTTTAATAATGTAAAACAAAATATTTATAATAACATTAATAAACACATGGTATGTTAAATCTATATACTAAAATTAAAATAAGCATTTTTGACACCTCTAAGAAAAGGGGTGTGTGAGAGAGAGAGAGAGGGAGGGAGGGAGGGAGAGGATCATGTAAAACTAACATGTTTTCACGAGACTCTTGTGATTAAATTTTCACACTTGAAACATCACAACAAAATACTATGAAGGTAACATTTACAGTGTTTTTGTTATGAAGGGGTTTGGAGATTTTTTACCTTCACAATAATTTGCTGTGAAGTTTCAAGTGTAAAACTTTGGTCTAACCGATCCCACGAATATTTTCCGGTCTTACGTGAACCCAACCATATACATATGTATGTATGTGTGTGTGTATGCGAAAGATCGTATTAGATGTTGAATTTAACGTGAAAAGTGCATCTGATCAATGATCATTTTTAATCTCACGCCCTCCTATGAATTATATTTTAGAAGAAATTGATCCGATCCGATTAAACCATCTATTAGATATTGGATTTTATCATTGGATCCTATGCAGCTAACATTGGGTATCAATCCAATTTCATCCAATGAATGACCAATCAGATCAGATTACTTCAAATTTGGATCCACTTAATCCAATATTTCAACTAATGAGTCATATATTGGTCAACGTAATCTACCAAGGAGACTACTTGGCTATGACACCTGGTTGTCACAATCATGTGTGTGACTTTACCTCGCTACCCCGACTTGACTCATCGTGTGACCAACTTTGATCACCCAGGCTCGAGTCCAATATCATGGCGACTACCCAACGACCAATGGCTTGTTGATGACTTCACCTTTACATTAGGTGGTTCACCTAGTTGCATATGGTATGTATGCTTTTTGCACTAGAACTCGTAAATTCACCAAAATAAAATCTCAATCGTTCATTTTGAATATTTTTGCACATAATACTTTATTAACTCCTACACTTAAATCACACCCACACAACTTGCCATGCATAAATTTTATGATTTAACACACCTACACATATTAAATAGTACAATATCTTAACTAAAAGAATTTAAAATTAATTATTATTATATGTAGTATACATTTTGAATTTATTAAAATAAATTTTATTAAAAATTACACTAATTTATGATCTTAAAGAAACATTACTACTAATTAATTAATAATCTTTCGAAAAGTAATAACCAATAATTAAATTAAATATTTTTATTCAAATCATTTAACATAAGTTTACAATCTATGAAACAAAATATGATAACTCTAACTTTTTTTAATCTAAATAAACATTTTTAAAGTTGTTATATTTGGTTTTTGATAACTAAATATATTAAAATATAATTAAAAAAATAAAGCATAAAAATAATTGTATTGTAAATAGTAATTTTATATAACTAGTAACGTCGATATCTAAAATTAAAATAATAGTTTTCACTAAATATTAATTTATTAATCAATATTTACTTACAATTAGTGGTAATAGATGATAATTAATATTAATAAAAGTTATAGTTCACTTTTATATATTTAAGAAAACCACTTATAGAGGCTCAATCAAATGCACACCATACAATTAGTGCACACCTTGAGAACCAATCTCAACTGTCCATCTAGTTTTAATGAATTCATGATTTCATAAATACATTGATAGTTTCCAATTATTAATGTTGATCATAATTAATGAACTCTAATTAACTTCCATAAATATTCAAATTATAATAAATGAATCTTTAATATTTAAATTATCCTAATTGGTTTTTAAGATGTGCATTAATTACAAGACGTGGATAACCAATATCTAAAATTTTATATTTAGAAACAGATAAAGAATATGCTTGTAGCACATGGTGAATGTAAGGATATTGTCTTTGGTATTGGATTTATGGATTATGCATATTTTTTAAAATCTATATCTGAAAATAACATGGCTGCCAGATTTGAACATTGAGCCAATATTCTACTCCCATTTGGCATGGCATGGCCTTTTCCTCATCACATGGACTATTTTTTATTTAGAGTAAACTACAAATTTCGTCCCAAATGGTTATTAAAGATTTTGGATCGGATCCCTCAAATGAACTAATTACATATATAGTCGCTACGATTTCATGTTTATTGTAGATTGGATCCCTTGTCCGAACTTCACTAACCAATACTCAGTTAGATCAGGGGTAGTGTTGTCCTTTTTCTTCTTCTTAAAAAACAAGATATTGATGGTTCCTCAATCCCCGTCGTTATGAGTTAGCCCATCAGTGCCACAAACACCACTAGCCATAGAACCATGTTTGTAAGAATAAGTTTTTGTTCTGTTACAGAATACAGAGTGAAGCTTCTTTATATGACCACACACGTCCCCCACCCACCAATTATCCCCCTTAGCATATTCATATTCATCCAACATACATTCACCAAAGACACTCACCAACTCTATGTTCTTGGAAAAAGGTTGTACTTATACAAAACATCTATCATGATTTCTCTTAGGGGTGTAAACAAGCCGAGTCAAGGTCAAGCTCTACTAGGCTCGAGATCAGCTCGTTTAACTTCATAAAGCTCGAGCTCAGCTCTTTTCGAGCCTTATATGNTTTATTTTTTAATTATTTATTATTTAAGATATATTTATATTATATATTAACTGAGGCTCGTTTAGGCTCGCGGGCTTTATCATAAAGGTTCGAGCTCGAGCTTGTTTACTAAATGAGTTTAAACCGAAGCTCGTGGTCGGCTCGAGCTCGTTTAACTCGAGCTGGAATCGAGCTTTTAACGAGTCGATCCCGAGTAGCTCACGAGCAGCTCGACTCACTTACACCCCTAATTTCTCTCTCTATTTCGTCTTTATTAGGGGTTTCTTGATCTACTGGATGTTGTTGTCATTAACAACTTTTATTTGTTGATTTTAATAAAAAGGTAGATCCCATATATAATCTAGTTCGAGTGTTTTAGGTTTTAATTAAAAAAAATGTAGCACATATTTGGGTTTTAGAATATTTGGATGTCAATGCATTTTGAACCGATTCAAAGCTCAATATAGAATGGATTTAAAGCTCGATAGCCAATGGATTTTGGACAGATTCAGAGCTCAATTAAGAGCTTGATGGCCAATGGGTTTTGAATCTATTCATGGCTTGATAGAAAATGGATTTTGAACCAATAGAGAGCTCGATTTGAATCGATTTTGACTTCGATAGCGAATTGATTTTAAACTGAAATAAAGCTAATTTAGAATCGGTTTAGAGCTCGATGGTCTTAAAACTAACCTATAGATTTACTTTATTGACAAAGGTGACAGAGCTTAATACCTTTAACTTAATGGGGCTAAAGTTAACAAAGTTAAGGTAATGAATCTAATCCAAAACAAAATTGAAATCATGGTGACTAATTGACTATACATGTAATTACTTCATTTGAGAGACATAATCCATATTATGGTGTAATTATAGTGACCAAATTTGTAATTTAATTTTTTATTTAATCCCATAAACATGTTAAAAGATAAGGAGTGAATTACATTTTTGGTGCCCGAAGTTGTTACTCACTACCAAATATACCTCCATGTATGAAATAATTACACTTTTAATTACTATGCTTGTTATTTTGTTCCACTTTTGATTATTATGATTGCTATCTAGTTTTGATTTTGGTCCTCTAACTAAATTGTATGAAAGAAATTGTTAATTGAAGGGCATTCTGGTCATTATACTCTATTTTGCTTTATTTTATTTTAATTCACATTTGTCATTTTGTAATGATTTTGGTCCATCATTCTAACGATTGTTCATTTTTTCTCGTTAAGTACAACCAAAAGAGTGGCATTTTAGTCATTTTAAATATTTTATAGATGACTAAAATACCCCTTATTTAACCGAGTGGTGATTGGCTTAATAGAAAAATGCCTGAAATAATTAAAATACCCCTCATTTAATTGGATATAGAAAAAAGTTAACGGTCGTAAAAAAGGAGTGATTAAAACCGTTATGAAATGATAAATATGAGGGGCTAATTTCAAGTTTTCAAAGTTCAAAGACGGTATCCATTGAATTTATCAGATATTAGGGACAAAAGTGAAGTTTACTTTTTTTTTTACTAATGAAAAAAATACAATAAAATATAACAAAGTTCGGTTTAGTTTTTATTTAACATAATCATTTTCTCAATTTCTCTCTCTCAATTAATGTGTGATTTTTTCTATTTCATACAACTTTGACGGACATCCTATGATACTGGTAACACTCTTGATGATGGGGTCACAAGTTATTGTTTATTAAATTATGATGATGACATGTATTATCAAGTTGTTATTTTGTAATATTGTTTTTTATTGATTTACTATTCTATTCACTGTTCGTTGTTCATAAATCGTCCCCTGCTACCTTTCACCCTTCACCTCCTATATAGGTGTGTGTGTTTCCGTTTGTGCACTTTGTTAATAAAATGGGTTTCAAACAAGTGATATGCGTACATATGTTTATCCACCCAAATACGTGTAACGCATATAAAGATCTCAATCGTATATCCATCACACTATCCCTACCATTGAAGTGGAGTTATTCGTTAAATCCAATTTTGATATTTAAGCCACTGCCTCATGCCTTCATTTATTACATCCTTTTTGCTTTAGCTGCTTTGGAAAATTGAGGAACAGTTGATTTACATCCATGAGTAAACTATGGATGTATACACATAAGGATTCGGTTGACTACCCATTCAAACTTAAGAAATTTACGTTATATTTTTCTCTTTTTATTTCACCTGTTTTCCTACAATGATTTCCTAGTGTAATCTTTTTCCCCTCATGATTTCTCATCAAAGCTGTGGTATTTCAATTTTCTATTTCAACGTCTATTCTCAGAAGTTCTCTTTTTACAAGATTTTTTTTATATATTTGTATTTACAAGGTCAAACACTAGTGTACTATAGATCACAATATCTTATGTCTATCTTTATCTCAAAAACCATAAAATGACGCATTTCAATATAGTTGGGCTTTAGTCCGGACACCCTTAAAAAACAAAGAAGAAAAAAACACATGGAACTTTGATAAAGAAGAATAGGGGAGGAAATGACCAAATACTAATGGAGAAAAAAAAAAGAAAAATCTGAAGTTTGTTATATTAATTAAGATAAATAATTTTATTATACTAAATAGGAAATAAATCAAATTTGTTATATTTTCATGCAATTTTTTCTATAATAACTAATGTGCCTTATAGCTGCATTTTTTGGAATTTTGCTTCCACTTGACATGAGTTAATTGTTTTATATTAGAGTAATCATTAACTAGCTAATTAAACTTTATTTTGCATTAATTGATCCAATAAATTATTTAACAAGGTTAAATTTGGTATAAATTGTTCTAATACAAGCGTTCATTATAAACCATCTATTTTTGATATAATGTTTTTTTTTTAGAAGAGGTATCCCAGACCACATTGGGCCCAGACTAATCCTCGGCAATTTTTGGGCCGAAGCCCGACTGCTAAAGCATGCAACCCGGGGTCGAAGCCCCCGTACCTCCAGAATGCGTCCCCCAGGGCTCGAACTCGGGTTCACCACTATGTAGTGCCCAAGCCTTTACCACTAGGCTAACACTCCTTTGGTTATTTTTGATATAATGTTTTATTATCTTGTTCTACATTGAATTATAACAATCATAATTTTTTTAATTTATTTGAATTAAAAGCAATACGTTGGACATAAGCTAGCAGATGGTTCAGGAAATGTTATTGAAAAAGATAGCAACACATTGCTTTGATCAAACTTACAACCGATTGCAAACAAACATTCATACATTTCTTAGAACGAGATCAGAGCCAGGAACTTATTCATACAAACACAATTGAATCATTCATAGGCTTCTTATCTTCAAAAGAGCAACACAAAGATACTTTCAAAGTACATCTCGATCCGATGGATGCAAAACCTCTACTCCAGGATCACCTTGTCAACTTCTTCTGCTCTAAGTGGAAGCTGTAAAACAACAATTTCAATCAACATTTGAAGATTTATGTATGTTAACCTAGAATTTGTCCATAACTGAGCACATCACAATCTCTAGAAATTAGATAGTGTCTACTACCTAGATCTGAGCTTTTAATTAAACATATCATACTCGTACATGTCAAACCAGATCTAAGACGTAGGTGATGGTCCAAATCTAATTTCGTAAGTCCTTTTTGCTACATAAACTAGTGAATACAAATAAAGGATTCATGCACGCAATGTATTTATATTTTGAAATGTATAATTAATAGTTACTCTAGAAATCGAAACAAATGATTTATCATTAGACTGTTGAATCATTACGATTTATATGAAGTTTAACGTGATCAATCGATCGATCACAAAAAAGTACCTGAGAAATAAGATTTTTGGATGCATGATCACAAGCAACAAGAGCGTTATCTGTGCAAGGGTGAATCGTCTGAAACTGTGTGATATCAAGCGTCTGACTGATAGATCCAAGAGTCAAATACACATTACTGGTAGCTGGCACATCAACTTTGATTGAATCAATGTTCAACCAAAACCAGACTACCTTCGCCTGTAGCCCTTTGATCTCGGTAAGCTCACCAAGATTGATCTTTCCGGTGATCTTCTTTTCGAAGTAAACAAGGTAATCGAACTTGATGTAACATGGTTTCTTAAGCTCAACAACAAATCTGCTATCAACGGGATTGTAAGTGTAGGATGTGACAGAATCAGGCAAGACGCCAGCAGGAAGGCCGAATTGAACTAGGGCTTCATAGATCGTCGCGGGGTAGGCAGAGATCATAGGGGTTAAAGAGATCACTGCGAGAAGGGAGAGAACAACAAGAGACATTTGGGAAACTGCCATCACTGATGTATGTAGTGAAGTAGGCAGGTTGCTTGTGATTGTGAAGACTCGAAAGGTCCTAGAGGTTGTTTATAAAGGCAACAAAAGTTGCCCACCAAATTAAAAAAATGCTTAACAAAGACGATTTAACCATTAATTATATATTTTTTAATAATGTAAAATAAAATATTTATAATAACATTAATAAACATATTAAAAAGAAATCTGTTTATTAAAAATAAAAATAAGCATCTTTGATACCTCTAAGAAAGGGTGTGAAATATTAAATTTAAGTTAAGATCTAATCAAATAATAAAATAAGTAATTAATTGAACAATAATAAAATTAACATAATCTTTTAAATGATGTATATGTGTCTATATATATATAATTATAATTATTTAACTTTTAATATCACTAAAAATATTTGAATACATATCCAATCCAACACCTTAGTTTTTCACCATGAGGAGGTACATCATATTCACCATAAGCATATATGATACTTCCATTAGGATTTAGGGGTGTTTATAGATTGTAAATTCAATGAATTTATACAAAGTCAGATTCGATTTAATCATCTATTAGATATTAGATTTCGTCATCAAATCAGATCCAACCAATATTGGACATCTATCCAATCCCATCCGACGGATAATCAGGTCATTTAATTAGTTGGTAAACAAATCACGATTAACAAAAAGTCATTGACAAGCATGTAAAATGGCCTAAAAACATATGTTGTGGCCATACTTAGTCTTAATAAATTCTAAATTTGTTAAAACAAAATTTAGAAGAAAAAAAATCTACACTAAATTGCTAGGGATTCGAGTCCAGACGCTAGCATCTTGTGACCAGATTTAGTCTTAAACGACCGTATCTTAATTACCAAATTGTCAACGTTGTAGTGTAGGCAAAGCCTAGATGAATCTCTAAAAAAATGATTTTAAAGAAACATTACATATAATAAGAATAAAAATAAAATTGATTAACCTCACTTGTCCCGATCAATTAATAATCTTTTGAAAAATCATAATTAACGATTAAATTAAAATTTTTGTACAAATCATTTAACACATTTTTATCATCTATGAAACAAAATATTTGTAACTTTAACTTAAAAAAAGACTTAAATAAGCATATTTAAAATTGTTATATTTGTTTTTTTATAACTAAATATATCGAATATCAATTGAAGTAATAACAACATAAAATAACTAATATGATTAACAATAATTTTATAAATAGTTAAATTAATATTTATGTAAAGTTAATTATTATTTTTGAATTAATATTATTTACAATTAATAGTAATAAATAATTATTAGTATTAAAGTAGGTTATAATTAGGAAAAAAATGATTAAAATCTCTTCATAATATACTACAATTAGCTTATTAATATATACAAATTTTATATCTATATATTCAAATATATATACATAAAGATTAATCTAACTTATCTTATCAAACAATGTTTAAAATTTGAAATTTGGAAGGGATAGGGAATATAGCACATGGTGAAGGTTGTATTGTCTTTAGTATTGGATTAGAGTTTAATCATATTTTTTTAATCTCGATTAGAAATTAATTTGGCTTTTTAATCATCACGTGGATTATTTTTTATTTTATCTAATAAACATGTTTGAAAAATATAGGAGTAAAGACTGAATTACACCATTGGTCCTCCTGGTTTGCTTAAATTTTGAATTATGTTCTTAAAATTTTATAACAGTTATAATTGCTTAAATTAATACCGTTAAGTAGTTGTTATTAAGTATGTTCTTGTGAGGTGCACATTAGTCAATTTATCCATCATTTTCATTCACACATTGGCTTCCACGATTTAGATTTCATCGTCCACAATCGAGAACCCTAATTTGTATATGAACCTATGTTTAAATAGATTTATACATAAATGTATGAACATCAAATCTTAAATCAGGAAACGATTGATGCAAACCCTAGAATAAAACCCAGAAAATGATTGGAAAACATAAGCTATACGTACGAAATCTAATAAATCGATATATACACACACATCTAAAATCTAAACATACATACGCACATACATTTGAGGTATGAAAAATCTCTAAAATCAAATGTTACACAAATCCATCACCAAAACCCAGGATGGGTGACCCCCTGGGAAGTCTGCGCCAGGTCGAAAGAAATAAAGCTGTGAGACAGTGGGGTAAGGTGGGGTGTTACAAGTGGTATCAGAGCTGCTGCTTCTGTGTCATTCGGTGTGTGGGGCAAACCTCATCGAGGATGATGAGTCCCTTGGGGGGGGGTTGTAACACCTTAGGCAAATCTCATATCAGCTGTGTGCAGGAGAAACGCTGGTTTCATAAGTAATACCTTAGTCTTCCTAAACACACGCGTTTTGGGGCCAGATGCACGTACGATAGGTTCTTGGAATGCTGCAGTTAAGCGTGCTTGGGTGGGAGTTGTAACAGGACGTGTCATGTTAAGGCGGGGTGTTACAACAAAGTCATGAGCCAGTGGGAAAAACGAACATTGTTGTGTCATGTTAAGGCGGGGTGTTACAACAAATCCAACATTTGAGCGAACTATATGGACTACAAGTGTAATTCACTCAAGAGTAAAATACATTTTTGAGTCCTTGAAGTTGTTACTCACTACCAAATATAGTCCCCATTATGAAATAATTACACTTTTAATCATTATGGTTGTTACTTTGTTTCACTTTCGATCATCGTGGCTGTCATTTCGTTTTACTTTTGGTCCTCTAACTAACTTATATATAAAAAGTTGTTAATTCAATGGTATTTTGGTCTTTATACTCTATTTTATTTTATTGTACATAACAATTTTGGTCCCATCTACCAAAGATCATTTTAAACAATTTTCTATTTTGTAAATGAATAAAATACTCCTTATTTGATGAGGTGGTAATAGGCTTAATAGAAAATTGTTTAAAATGATTAAAATAACCCTCATTTAAGTGGAGTTAACGGAAAAACTTAGTAGTCTTTAGAAGAAAGGACCATTACCGTTATGAAATAATAAACATAATAGAAGAAATTCGAGTTTTCAAAGTTTAATGATGATATTGTTGAAATTGATATACTTAGTGACCAAAAGTGAAGTTTACTCTTTTATTAATTTCATTTTAGAGTGAATCATTAATTTGGTCCTTGTTTTTTTTATTAAAGTCCATTTGATATGTTTATTACGGATTAGGAGATGTGTATTTTTTTTATAAAAAAGATGAAAATAGATAAAAAGACGTAAATGACATTTGATTTAACTAAAAGGAGTTGTTTTTTATCATCATAAAAGCTAATCCAAGTTTTTTTTTTTAAACTCATTTTTTAATCACCATAAGTTAATAAGCACTTTTATTAAAACACTTTTAAAACTCAAAAAGCAATCCCAAACACCCTCCCTCTTAAGTTAAAAGATGTATTATAACAATATTAGATAAATGAACTATGACCAAAACTTTTTAAATACCACAAAAACCATATTGATAATAAACATACCATAAAATCCATATTCATAAAAAACACCAAAAACACATGGACCAAATTCCATACTCCACTCTTTATTTTATTATGCTAATTAATTTATTAATAAGTTATTTATTTGTTAAAAATATTTAATTTACTATTAAATCAAAAATAAGATCTAAATTATATTTCAATAAACCATTTCAAGGGAAGTCAATTAAGGACATAAAGAGTATTCAATCCTTGGTAAAGGTGCATAAAAAAACCGAATAACTGAAAAATCAAAAAAAAAAACCAGAATCGGTTATTTTTGAACCGGTTTGGATCCAAACTGAATCGGTTTTTTTATAACCGGTTTTTGACTAGTTTAGACATTCGAGCATGACCGGTTTTTAACCGCTTTTCGAAAAGCTTCCTATTTTCAAATATATAGCCGTTGGAGTCTTGGAAAGAGCCGTTGCCAAACAGTCATAAGACCGTTTAATTCCTCCAAGTGTTGAAAATTTAACATTTTTGCCCCTTACTTCATATATATATAGTTTGGTTGGTATTTATATAATTATATGTATTGTTTTTATTATATTTATGTAANAGACAACTAAACAAAAGAAAAAGCTCAAAACAAAATAAGATACAAAACCCAAGCCCAAAAAAAGCCCAACCCAAGTGGAAATCGACCGGTTTTTTTCAAAACCGGTTTTTTCTCTGAACCGGTTATAAACCGAACTTAACCGGTTTGTTATAGTATTGTTTTAAATGTGGAAAACCGGTTATAAACCCAACCGGTTATTAAAAAACAGGTTTTGGAAAAACCGATTCAGTTAAAAACCCGGCTATGCGCATCTCTAGTCCTTGGGTTGGTCCAATCATAGACTGGGCCGCCCCCAGCCCAGTCAAAGACTGTGGTTAGCTCTAGGTCCAGCGTAAGCTAGGTCGGGACAACGAAGGATTGGTGGGCTGCCCGTGGATGCCCGATACCGCCGGCGAGGCGTGCGTGCGTGTGTCCGCGGTAGTCATGTAAAGACCCACAATCTAAAACACAATAGGTAGCGTCTAAATGCGAAATATAACTCAATCT